>PVIY010042167.1:0-21133 GCA_004026745.1 Myrmecophaga tridactyla
AAAAAGTTCTTGTCATTGAGACTGGATAAAATACTGGATCTGGACATGGTGTTGATGTTTAACCTCAGACATTGCAACACAGCCAGGGAATCTGGAGACTCAGACTTCACAAGTTCCCCTGGTTCACTTGCAATCAGAATGAAACATTAATACAGATGCACAGATTATGCCAACAAATTCAAAAACAGCTTGTCCACTCTTTGTTTCCTTGTGGTTATACTTATCTGTTTGGCCTTTTACATTCAATACTGGCTGTAATGGTTTGGGAAATTACAGCTATTTCAAAGTGTATCTAAAGTAGTTTTTCCTAATCTAGAAAGATTCAATCTTGTTTGATTGAGCTCCTTTTACACCTTCAACAAGAGTCCCAGAACAGCAAAATCAGAAAGAGGTAGGAAGTGACATGATCAGTTCCTTTGTCCTGCCAATTACAGCTCTATTCACATCACCAACACACAGAGCCTGAATGGAAATCTATGAGCACCTGGGCAGTGCCAGAGGGGCCTGTGCAAAGCAGGTAGGGTACATACAAGGAAATTGCATTGTGGATTGTGGAAGTAGATAATGTTTAATGCCAAAAATATCATCAGAGAAAATGTGACATTCACCATGTAGCAATTAATTTCAAAAATGGAATTTGCAATAATTAATTTAAAAATAAATATGTATTCAAAATGGATAGCATTCTGTTTTTACACAAGGTGTAATCAACAATACAGGACGATACTCATATTGAATGTATATATCACCTTAATAAAATTCATGATCTGAAAAGATATTAGATGATCAGTGACTGGAGATATTTTAATAGCAAAGGAACATTGTCCTGAAAATATCTTAAGGACACTGTAAATATGTGCCTAGGCTCTGGGTTCATGCAAAGGTCATGGAAGTGAGAGCCCAGAGCCCATCCAAGTTGGAAATTCTGAAGGCACATGTACAGCATGAATCATAAGTGAATTGACAACAGCATTTTTCCTTCTACTTCAGGTTTCAAAACTATCACAGAGTTTATTTAAAGGAATGAATAACAAATATGATAATATATAGAGAAAGCTAAATTTCAACGATGACTTTATACTCTTAAACACAAGCAAATCAAAGTTACTAGATCTTGTATAAGGAAAACCAAATTGAAAGCTGAATGTAGACAATTGAGAGAAGTAGAAAATTTACAGAACTAGAAGCCAGAGAAGAAGAAACTTTCCAAAAATATGGTACTGGGAAAGAAAAATGTGGAAAAAACCTCATAGACATAGAGGATACAGGGAGATGCACAGAGAGAAGAACTAATATACATCTGAAGAAGGCAGATAATGTGTAGATGTATATTTGAACAAATAATGATTGAGAATTACCCAGAGCTAGTGAAAGAAACCAATTCACAAACTCAAGTGCCATCAAACCAAAGCCAAAGTAGTCAATAGTCAATACTAGTCCATAATGAGACACATCTCAGAAAACTGCAGAAGATTGAAGACAAAGAGGAAAACATGCAGTCATGTATAAAATCACAGATCCCCTTCAGTGCAGTGATCCTTTATAGTGACATAAATAATTTATACTTGGTAGTCCATCATTTTTGCCTAGGGATAAGCATGCCTCTTGAGAGACCATTCCAGCTACCCCTGCCTTCCTTGTAATCTGGTTCTCAGCCTGCACTTCCATATGGACTGGGTGGTAAGAGCTGCCCTCAGCATGTCTGAATGTCCCCTGCTGCTCCTTTTCTAGACAGCCATTTGCCATCTCAAACCTCATAATTATTAGAAGGCCTGTAACTGCAGAGTCTTTGGATGATCAGAATCTGCATTCAATTTCTCCAAAAGACCTGGCAATGGCAATTCTGCTTTTGCTCTGTGTAGTTTGAAACTTGTAATCCCACTATCTGTGGTTAAAGCCTTACTTCCTTCTCTGAGCCATGATAAAAGTGAGAATCCACAACACTTCCATGACTGTTACACCCACCCCTATAGGGGCCAAGTTTACATAAGCTTGGCATCCTCAACCACCTTTATTCTCTGCTTTCATGCTCCATGTTCTTTAAGTCTATATAACTGGAATTTTCTGCACTCAAGTCTGGCTGGCTAATTGTGCTTCTTCGTTATCACCCAAAGAACTTCCACATATCATCCAAAACCATTGGCCTGTCCAGCACGGTGATTTGATACTGATTCACAAACCCAGGTGGGAATGCATTCAGGTGCTTTTGGGTTAATTATGAGCTGTCCCAGTGGCTAGCACCATTTGGGAGGCTTCATTACTGGATGGTGTGCATTGGTGCTGCCTTGCACTGCTTCCCTTGGTGTATTTTGGGGTTACTTAAGTACCATCCCCAAGCTGTGGATCCATTAAAGGGCCAATATTCTGCAGAGAGGCATGGGACAGCTTCCTGGACACTGATTAATTTGGCTACCTGCCTCTGTAGGGGAAGAGGGAGTTCCCTGAAAGGGAGTAAAGGACTGGGTGAGACCATTGCAAATTTCGTATAAATTAATTGGCCTTTGTTCTGAAAAGATATAGAGGATGCAAAGGAGGAGCAGGTCCCAGATCCATTGGCCTTAGACCACCCAGAGCAAGTCCTCTTGGCCCAGCCTTTGGCTGTGTCTGACACATCACCCCGATGCCTGCAGATGGCAATGAGACTGGGGACTATGTTGATTGTCCTATCTGAGCTGTGTCTCCCAGAATTTCTACAAGAGTTTCACATCACCCCTGGGTAAGGGAAATTTTTCTTAGCCAGAGCCCTTACAGAGGGGAATATTCCTGCTGGGGTAACAGGGCACCCTGTGGACAAATGTCCACTAAAATCTGAGACCCTTATGTTGCTGCTGTCTGCACTGCAGTCACTCACCTCCCCTACCCCATGGGCTTAAAGGGCCCAATCCTTGATGCTTAGTGGCCAAGGATCTTATGGGAAAATCCTAGTGACCTTAGCACCTTGTGTGGGCTTCACATTAGACCTGTAAAGGAGTTTCCACCCTACTGAAGAAAGGGGAGACACCCAGGCTGTGGGGCTGAACTTGGTTGAGCACCGCATCCTGTCAGCATGGTAGAGGGCTGCTCTTAGGGCATGGGGTCTGGGAGCCTTGCACAGCAGTTCAGCCACTCAGATGGTGACATCTGAGGGCCCTAACCCCTCTGAGCTTCAGCAAGGCACACTGGAGGACAGACAGCAGAATTGGAGATAGGAAAGAGGGACCACAAATGCTTTTCTTAATGACCTACAAGGCTAAACAAAACCTAGATAAGAAGAAATTATATCTGAATCCAGAAATATTACCAGACTAGAAATTCAAATTCTTCTCAATGGTTTTGTTCAGGAGTGAGAAACAGCAGGTGGCTGACAACCTGCATTTGAGCCTTTTCAGCCAAAGAACTTTCACATACCATTTAAAACACACTTAGAGAGCTGACTTTTTCAGTGATGACAATGAATGCAAAAGACAATATGATATCTTCAGAGTTGGAAGAAAATATCTTCATGTCTAGAATGCTAAATGTAAATATATTCCTCAAGAATAAAGGCTATCTCAGGAGATTTCCTGACTACCAATGAAAGCATCATTACAATCAGAAACTTCCCAGGGAAATTCTAAAGGATCTTTAGACTGATCGAAAATCTCCATTGTGGCATGTTGGGAAACAAAGATAAGTGGAAAGTGATAAATGTGGGTAATAATAATGCACATTAATTACATAAGCAGTAACACTGATATTTAGTGAAAGATAGAGGAAAAGCAATGTGCTTAAAATAACTCTCAAAGTTTGGGGAATAAACACAATTTCAGTCAAATTCTACATATCTAATCTAAGAATATTGCTTTAGCCATGAGGACAGTTTAAGATTGTATTCAATTGCTAAATGCTTCGAGAATGCAATATACCAGAAATGGAATGGCTCTTAAAAGGCAATTCATAAAGTTGCAAATTTACATTCTAAAGCTATAAAAATATGCAAACAAAGGCATCCATAGAAAGATATCTTGTCTCAATAAATGCTGATGGATCCAGCACACCTCATCAGGTGTGGCTGGAATCTGCTGATCCTTTAGTGTCTCATTTCAAATGGCTTCCCTGGAAGCATTTTCTTTCTGCATCTAGAAATATCTGTTTCTCCTGTTGACTCTGACAACTTGTCACCTGTGTCAGCTCTGAAGATTTTTTCAAAAATGGTTCTATCTTTAAGGACTCCAGTAAGGAGCCCCACCTGTAATGGGTCGAGTCACCTCCTCAAGGAAACCACCTGTTCACAAGGCCCCACCCACACTGGCTGGTCACATCTCCATGGACACAACTTAGTCTAAAGACCCGACCCAGAAATATTAAATCAGGATTAAAGAGTCACTTTTCTGTGGTGCACATCAGTTTCACACCACCACAAAGATTTTAATTAATTTTAGTCATTAATATTGGTATATGTGATGGAATTTATTCAATACTATTAAAAGGATTAAAACACATATATAATGCACTAAAAAAGGCATCATTTCTTTTTCAACTAAAATGTGAAGTACATTAAGGAATTGTAAAAATAAAGAAAGGTTGAAAGTAAGAATGGAAAATTATATGTATATATTTATTTATCTACATATAATTATGATATAATTATAATTTATAATTTATGTTTATATAACTAATACACATAAAATTATATACATAATACAAATTATTTATGTAAAATATTCATATATTTATACAATTGTAACATTAACTAAAAAAAGGGTAGTTATAATAATATACAAAATGCATATGATTTAAAACAAAAATCATCGCTAGAGAAAACACTTCACTTCATGATGATAGATGTTTCAATGCACCATGAAGGTATAACAATACTGAATTTTACCCATCTAACAACCAAACTTAAAAAGCTAGAGAGCATAAAGGGAACAATTGTAGGAGAAAAAATATAAATACACAATGGTAAAGGTCATTTAACTGATCCCCAATTTCAGCACTGCAAAAGAACCAGGAAAATTTTTAAAAAATAATAAAATCTGAAAAACAGCAGAAACGTTATGAAAACATGAACAGATTTGTGCATTCATTTCATGGCACACATGGAAACACATAAAAAATGATCACAGGGCAGGCCACAGTGGCTCAGCAGACAGAGTTCTTGCCTGCTATGCCAGAGACCTGGGGTTAGATTCCCAGTGCCTGTCCATGCTAAAAAATAAAAATAAAAAAATATCTTGGGCAGAGACAGCAAACACACATGAACACATTGCAAAACACTGCACACTCTCAAAACATTTTCTCTGACTTGCAGGTTATTGAGCAAGAGATCCATGATAAAACATGATTTAAAGATATCCATATATTTTAATAATAGTAATTTCACGTCTGTGTTCCACTTCTGAAAATCACAAGTAAGCTCCTACCAGACAGAATGTTCCACAGATAACAATAAGCTCACCACAGAATTCAAAATACTGGAAGCACTGTGTCCTAAATAAAGCCTGGTAAATTTTGGAAGAGAGTCAACAGTTTGGAAAAGGGAAGTTCAATATAAAGAATGGTTAAACTATGACAGAGAAGCAACTTTGAGATGTAAGAGAATTCCACATGGCATCTGAGCAGAGGATGCATCCCTCAGAGAAACATGGGGAATTGGAGGTCCCACCCCAAGACTGAGTTTTACACCTTTTGGAGAAGTGGTCATTTTAATCTTCTGAATGGCAGGGAAATTTGCTGGATTGCACGGGCAAGATCTGGTCTGCAGTCTCTGAGCCACAGGAAGGAACCTCTAGGCATGGGAGGGGCACAGGAGAACCACAGGTAGGGGCAGAGTGCAGGTATACAGAGGGAGTGGGGACACAGGTGCAGGCAACAGGCCTGGAGCCCACAGTGGCCTCATCAAAAGGACCCTCAAGGCCATGGAATGTATGTTGTGTGAAGAAAGTGTTTTAGAAAGAGTCAATTTGATAAATTTTGGTGGGTTCACACAGTAAAATTGTACTTATCAATGAAAGTGAATAAATTGCAGATGCATGCAACAAAATAAATGTTCTATGAATATTGAATGAAAATGCTAACAAAATATAATGTGTAGGATGATTCCATTTGTATAAAATTCTATAACAATCCAAACTATATGGTTTTGTGATGCGTATGTGGAATTTCAAGATGTGAATCAAGGAAGTGATTATTAAGAGATTCAGAAAAATCAAGAAGGAAGGGTTATCGTTGGTAAGTGAGGACAGGATTTTGGTAGGATGTGAGGCAGAAATGTGCCAGGTCATGGTGAGATCTTGGTGACTGCTAGGTTGCTGTTAATCAAAAATGTGTAGATGTGTGTGTTTTATGCAATTTTCCTTGATGTATTTTAAAATAAAATACTAAATATTCAATATATGTTTTCATACATATAATTTCACACATTTATTGACACATATGAAAAATAGTATCCTCAAATGGCACTGTATTTGACAGAGTGTTTGGTCATTTAACATTTGTTGAATAAATTAAAAAATAAGAATAAACTAAATCTAGGAAAGCTTTAATTCTATCAATAATCACGTTAGTTGATTGAACAGTTATATATTATTCTAATTTATTTATATTGTCAGTTCAAACTTCTCTTCTAAATTCTAAATTCAACATTCCTGTGTGTCTCTATGGCACTTCTCACTCAGTATCTCTGAACTTATCTCATGATTTTTACACCTCCACACAAGCCAAACCCACCCAATTCCACCCAAGGGAAGGAGCAGCACACATCCTGTTGTCTAAGCCAGAATCAGTGGAGTCATCCTCGACAACACTCTTTACCTCAGCACTCACATCCACCTCCTGTCAATCTTACAACTACATATTCCCCAACACATCCACTTCTTCCTAACTCCACAGCCATGGCTTTAGACCAAGCCACCAACATCTCTCTACTGGATTCCTGAAATAAATTCCAAACTGGGTCTTACATCTATTCTTGACATATTTAAAAAACAAATAAGTTAACTTCACTAAAACCAACATTATCTTTTTAAAAGACAAGTTTAGTCATGCCATGTCGCTGCTTAAAAACCTACTTTAATAATGACAATTTCTTTAAATCTGCCTATGATTAAACTAACTAAGGTATCCATTGTTGGTGGTTCTAAGTGTATTGCTTGCTTTCGTAAATAAAAAAAATGAAATTAAAAAATAAAAATAAATTAAAAAAACTCTACAAAACCTGGGGTGCAATTGTAGCTCATTGGTAGAATTCTTGCTTGCTGTGTGGCAGGCCCAGATTTGATACCCAGGCCATGTACATTCAAAACAGACAACAAAACAAACAAACAAATCAACAATCATGCTGCAATAAAGGGATACTCACTCAGCAAAAGAATGAAATGTGACCCCACCTTATGGGATACAAAAACACACAGACACACACAGACACACACACACACACACATACACAGAAACACCTTTCCACTGCGCTAAGCTAAACACACACACACACAAATGTAGAATTTACTTCCTTATTGGCCTCAAACATGCATCTCTTACATCAAATTTTGCATTTCCTGATTTTCTTTCATCAAAATCTGCTACCCATTCAATGTTAAACTCTTAGAGACAGACATATTTTTAATTGCTTATAACCATTATTATAAACAAATACCCATAAAAGTATTTGGCATATAATAGACTCCAAATTAGAATTTATTTAATAAATGAAAAATGAGAACAGAAATTGATGAAGAAAAGCCTTAACTATAACAAAATCACTCACAAATACAACACAAAACCAGAATAATCAGTTGTTTAATGCAACAATGTAAAGCATTCCAGCTTTAATGGAAGTGTAAATATGTTACCATGAAATAAATATCCAGGGGAAAGAAACTTGGTGGACACCTAGTGCTGTCACATATGAAACAATGTCTCATTGTTGACAAAGACTGTTTTCCATCCTTGACCAAAATGCCAGCCTCACTCCTTCATGCCCCTTTCACACTGACTCCCTCCTCCTCACCACCTTCACACCAGGGAGAGCAGAGAAGAACAACTTGAACTGCAGGGAATAGACAGAAAACATGGCACATTCAGACCCTAACTATGCTAAATACCAATGCACCAGGAATTCCCCCTTACATTTCCCCCCTGAGAGACTCCTAACTAGTCAGCTCCTTTTCTCCCTCCTCCTGTTTCTCTGCCCTTACAGGCTCCAGGCAGCCTCAGTGCCTCATAGGAAAAAAATTTCCAAACCAAGTGGTTAGAACAACAAAATTGCCTTTGAAGGAATAAGTAAAGGAAAGGGAAAAAGTGAAGGAAACGGGCAGGTAGAATGGAGGTAGAGTATAACTACTTCAGTGACAAGGCCAAGGAAGGCTTGAAAAAAAAGAGAGTCCATTGAAGGAAAATGTAAATCAGGAAGACTAACTACTAGGTTGAAAGTTTCAATATGAAGAGGCAGGAGGAGGGGGTGCAGCTGCTGCTGCAGGACTAAGTGCCCCACAGCTGGGACAGCAGTTTTCTGTTCAAGGCTGAAGCACTGTGGGAGGATAGTTGTTACTTTGCTGACAGTAATAAGTGGCCACATCTTCAACCTGGATTCCACTGATAGTGAGAGAGAAATCTGTCCCAGACCCACTGCCACTGAATCGGTCGGGGACCCCAGATGCCCGGGTGGACGCATAATAGATGAGCAGTTTGGGAGCCTGTCCTGGTTTCTGCTGGTACCACCTTAACAGGTTATTCTGGCTGGAGCTGGATAAAAGATTCTGGCTGGCCTTGCAACTCATGGTGACAGTCTCCCCTGGAGTCACAGCCACAGAGACTGGAGACTGGGTCATCATGATGTCCCCACTGGCACCTGCAGGCAGAAAAGAAAAAGATCATACAATAAATCACAAGTATATAAAATGTATATTCACATGTAGGTTTCCTCATTTTTCCCCCATATAATGAGATCTCTTTGACATGGAATAGTCCGCACACTCTGCATGTGAAAACTCTCGCTCCAGCTTTATAAAGACATTGCTCCTCTGAAGCTCTCACCTGAGACCCAGAGCCCCAGAAGGATGAGGAGTTGGGACTGTGACAGCATCTTGCTCACCATCTGGTGCACTCAGTTCCCATCTCCAGGGTATCCCCATTAATAGAGTCTGAGCAGTAGCTGAGTCCCCAAGAATCTATGCAAATCAGCACAGGGTATAAAGGGAAATGTGCTGTGCAGTGAGCTGTGAAGAAGGATAACAGAAGGAAGGGGACAAAATAACATTACCACAGGAAATGTGAGTATAGTCCTGCAAAGGTCCCAGAAATCAACTTCAAAATAAAATTTTCAACAAACTTTAGGAAAATTATCAAATATGAAATATTGCTGCTACAACTAGCAGCAATCATTTTGTATCCCTAAAATTAATTTTGTAATAGAATATATGCATCAGTGAGTGTAAGGTTTCTCAACTTAAATGAACTTTTAAAATATGGTAGCAGGAACTCTGTGGAATACATTCATATCATGGGATAGAATTATGCATCTATCTCAGCCTATTCTGAACTTTAAATATGTATATGAAGTTCTTTTTTTTACATCTCAAAGTCACCTCAATGTGTCCACAACCAAACCTCTGACACTGCTCTCAACCCAAATAATGTCTCTGAAAATGAGTCACCAGACACGTAAAAGTTACCCTTGACACTGCCCATTAGACCGTGAGTTTTCAAATCACAAATGAAGAGATTCCCAACCTAAGGGGAACTGTGCCATCTCGTGGTGATAGGGAAAATAGCCCCACCTCCCAGGTCTCAGAGTAGGTTCTTTACTTCTTCCAAAATTAGCAAATATATGCAGAATTATACAAATAACAATATGAACCTTTCTAGGCCTAGGAAATTAAGTTATGAGAAAATGAAATGGAACCCCTGACTTCTCAACCTTTCATTTATCTGGGAGAGGCAGACAACGAACAAGGGACATATCCTCACCCGCTCATATCTAGCTTCTCTGAGATTCGCCCCCTGCCACAAAGCTGTTGATACAGGACAGTTGGGGTGAGGTGCATCCAGGTCCATTTAATGGTCATCCCTCATCATGAACAGAGTCAGATGAAGAGATAAAATTTGAGACAGTTTTGCAATCTTATACACAACATAATCCCTCCTGTTTCATAATTTCCACTTTTCCTGCAAAGCAACCACCCTTTTGCCATCAACAGGTTTCCCTTAATGTGACACATACTAAGGCATGTATTGTTACAATTCTAATGAACAATGCATTCATTTTTCCATAGCTGTCTCCATATGACTTTGGTATATTATGTGAAGGTGCAATTTCCAGGCATTCAGGAATGAGGTGGCCCAGAGGCAAACAACCAGGAACACATTCCTACTCAGCCAAAGGTCCACCGTGTTCTTGTCGACCATAGATATGGGTTTTGAAGATTCCAGTACTTGCTTCATGTTTGCCCTCATCCCCCATGGTATATTTTTGCTGCTTTACCATGAAGATAATGCGCATTTATTCCTAATTTAAATTTCTACCTTGTAATTGACCATTTTCTTGCCTCAGTACAATAGAGGCTCCTTCCTGAGCCTACATACATTAAAAACTTGAGATCGTCATGGGCAATATGTTGATACAATAGGTTGTGTAATGTGAATATGGCATCTGGGGTCCACATAAAATGTATGGAAATTCCACTCTGAAGAATAGGCAGTTGACCTCATGCATGAATAAATAGAGGCTTGGCCTGCAAATCTCAGGGAAGATCTCTTCCAAAAAATGCACAGGATGTGGTCTTGGATGATTAAGAAAGTAAAAAATATAAAAAGCAGATAAGAGCCTGATTCTAGGCACCCATTAAAGTCTGGATGAGAGCTGAGGGTTCAGATTAAGTGCAGTGAGATTCCATGAACAAGTCAGAATTCATTATTTGTTCAGCAGATATTTTCTATGTCATTTTATGAATATTAATGCTTTGAGGAAGTGGGAAATTGGAATCATTACCCTTTCTGGGCCAAGTGGGAAGATAAAGCTTCTTTCATGTTCTCTAAAGTAATATCATGATATTTTTTAAATTTAGGTTTTCCCAAACTCCTCACTGCCAAAAATTAAAATTGGGGAAAACTATACTTGATAAAACATAAAAAGAGCATTGAGATAAGTAGAATTCTAAGTGTCCCCTCAAGTTTCCTGCCTGCTGGCATATAGAAAACCTATCCCAGTTGTTCAAACACTAATTTAAATTTGGCTGTGAAGTGATTTTTCATATTTAATGAAGTCTATTGACTTTGATTGCAAGTGAAATAAAATCTTTTGACAGTATCAAGGGGAAATTATTCAAGTGGACCTGACCATTTCATAGGAGCCATTTACATATCACTGTACTGGCCAGAAACTAAGTACTCAACAATATTCATAGATAATTAGGATTTGACAAGATGGAAAATATTTGATGTTGGCTGTGGAAGTTTAGGGGTCCTGTGGCAAGGAATGGGGGCAGCCTCTTGGAGACGGGACACCCAGCCAGTAGGGAAATAGCATCTCAATCCTACCACCCAGGGAAGTGATTCTGTCCAACCACATCAACTTGGAAGAGAACTCCAAGCTCTCAAAAGAACAGAGACTCACTGATTTATCAATTTTATCCTCCTAAGATCCTGAGCCGAGAACCCTTCACACTGCTCAGCCAGACTCCTGACCTACAGCACTGTGAACTAATGAACTGCTCACTGTTTATTAACTAATAGATAGTGATATGTGTTTATCAATCAATCTCATGTTAGAAGGAGATTCCTGACTCCAGAGAGAAGGAACTGTCTCATTTACTTCTTTGCTGAGAGATGTTGACTCCTCTCTCTTCTAAGACAATGACTGGGTTTTACATCTCTTTTCTCCACAGATGATTATCTGTCATTAGACCACATGCACAGGTTCAGGGCTGAATACTGTGCTACAAAAACACAAGGAAGAACAGAATTAGCTTCAAAGATGATCAGAATCTTCCCCTTCTTTAGCTATCAGGCCATGTCCTCAGACAGTTGAATGAATTCTGAGCAGGAATCTGTCACAGAGGGGAGTGATCTGGGGACATCCCTAGAAGGCCTGAACCTCTCTGTTGCCTGTGCATTTGCTCTCACTACCCCATTCCCTTACCTGGGAACACTTGGCACATGTGTTCCTGTTGCAGATATAACATCAGGCTAAGTGAGTTATAAGGGTCGATTCATATGCTGCAGCTTTAACATGCATCAGAGTCTCAAACAATCGTCATGCTCTATGTAATGTTCATTCTTCATTGTAGCTGCAATGCTCTGATGAAAGAGCCCAATTACATTTTTGGATGAATGAATGCATGTGCTGATTTAACAAATTGTTACCAAAGGGGCAAAAACAAATTGTTCATATTAAAATAATGAGATTTATTGAAAAACACATAGAATGTTCATGTATGTAATAAAATACTGTGCTGCTGATTTCAAACAGGAGCATTGCATTAGCAGAGGTCAGGATGTTCTTCTGTAAAAGTCACGCAGCATTCTTGTAACAAATTCATGGAAAGTTTATATGATATGTGCTGGTTTGGGTTTAAGAACAGGAAAAATACATTAGAAAAAAATAATTCAACCTGAAGAAAGTCTGGAGTCCAGTAGATGTGCTTTTACCAATATAAACAGCTCAGTTTTGCAAATGAAAATTGATTATGTAAGATGTTAGCATCGAGAGGACATGGGTGAGGATCTGTAGGAATTCTACAGAATACAAAGGAATTCTCTGTACTGTCTCTGCAAATTTTCTACAAATCTGAAATTATTCCAAAAGAAAAGAGATTATAAAAAACATGGAATAATACTTTGGAAGAGCTGAATGAGACCGTACTGTTAGCAAGTGAGGGCTGCTAAAGATGACCTAGTGTACATTAACATTCCCAAAAGCCACACTCCATCTGGAGTGACATTAGTGGTCTCACTCTGACATTCAGCATCTCAAGTGAAAGAGGGAGCTGGTCATTTCTTGGAAAATGTGCTTCTTTGACCCTCAATTTTCCTCCCCTCATTGGAGCCTTCAGTCCAAAACACATGCTTTAGAGCAGAAATATTCACACCAGGGTATATATCACCATGGGTGGATGCAAAAGTTTTCCCAGAGGTTCATGGACATGATGAGCTGTAATGTACTTACTTCCTACATCTTTGTGTTCTGCTCAAAGTCTTTGCTAAATGGATGAATCCAAGGATAGTCAAGTTGTGCTGCTGATTCTCTTTTCCCACTTCCAAATCATATTAAACCTTTTCTGCTTTAATTTAATTTAATTTAATTTTTTTTGCTTTTAATTAAGGAAAAAATAGTACCACTCAACTCAGCATAGACATTTCCTTGGGATCCAGACCTCTGTAGTGACAAATGAAGGGGACTCTCACATTCCCACTAGTGTCAACATTAACAATAAATGTCTCTAAAGACTGGAAACAGTTCTATGGTGACCAATGTTTTACCTTCAAGAAAATGGAATGAGAATCTAATTGAATTGTTGGTCCAAATATTCCACAATTCAGTTATGGAATTTCAAATTCAAATCTTTGGTCTAGTTTTCATTGTTGATTGCTTTTTTCTCTTCCTGTTTACATGTGATATCTATCTGGTGAAAATTGTGCTGTTAAAATTGTACTGAACTAAGGTCAGCAAAATTGAGATTTTGCTGCTACCTTGAACAACTGGGATTTGTATTTCCAGATTTTTTTTTTACTTTTTTCATTGTATAGCATAACATATGCACGGAGCAAAGAAGAGAGTGAGGGCACATTTGAGCAACTAAACAGGTCCTCCAGATATCACTCTTAGGTATACCTATAAGCAGGCTAAACTTCTCCACTACCTATGGAAGCTTCTCAAGTTTAAGCCTCAAGATCAAGGGCTTGGCCTATTGCTTTGGATGTCCCTAATGTCTGACACAGTATCAGGGGATTCCCTGATGTTAAAGTGTAAGAGTTTCATATTTTTTCTCCCATCTCTCAAAGGACTTTGCTAATACTTTTTATTTTCTGCTTAATATATTCTAGGATGCATCCAGGCATTACATTATGATATACAGGTTTAAAGGCCCTCATTCTTATTCTGGGTTCCCTGTGTTTCAATTGTTCAATGAGCTATACAGACAGGTGAGTTAGATTAAGTTACTTCAGAAAATTTTTGTTCCAGACAAAATAAACCTTTTTTCCTTTGGTCTCAAAATATAGGTGCAGCTCTAAAATACAGACAGTGTTTTCCTTACCCCTGTGTTCCAAAATACTTTAATCCCAACCTGATCAGCTTTCCTCTTATCTCTGAATACCAGGTTGTAGATATATAAAATAACCTTTGAAAATACAGGAATAGTAATAATTATTTCTTTGGCTTAAATGTATCTTCTGTAAGAGCTTACAACCTAGGACTCTGTTTTCTTACAAGTCTTTTCCAAAGGTGGCCATTCAATAATTGTTCTTTAGTTTTTGGCTTATTTTGCCTCACCAAATGTCCTACAGGTTCATTGACATTGCCACATGACTCACAACTGTATTCCCTTTTGTAGCAGCACAATATTTGATCACATGTATGCACCATCATAACCCATCCACTTCTCAGTCAGTGCATCCTTCAACCACCTGCATTCATTAGGAGTCATGTATACTGCCTAAGTTCCACACTCCCTCAACACTCTCAATTTTTGATAATTTCATTGTTCCCCAGAGAAAGATAACCAATAAACACCCCTCATGAAATAGGAAAGCTAAACCTCCCCTTAACTCTTTTCACTCCCCCCATTGTTTACCCCTACCTTTGCTGTGGTACTGCTGATGCTTTCTTTTTAAACATCACTCATTGCATGCAGTTGCAGTTTTCCTCCTGAACTCTGAACTTAAACACTCTTTGTACATGAATCAGACATTTGAAGGAGTTATTGCAAGAACTAATATATATCTCTCATGTTAATCAGTGGGACACACAGGTCTATACAATCCCTTTAAATCTTGTTCACCTTCAACATGGTAATATTAGTTATAGATCCCCTAGAGAACCACCTGCACTTCTATCTATTTCCTTACCTTTGAGTTTACCCTCTGTGCTGGTTTGAAAGGAGGTATGGACCCTAGAAAACCATGTTCTAATCAAAATCCCATTTTGTAATGGCAGAATAATCCCTATTCAATACCTTATGATTGAATCTGTAATTAGATCATCTCCCTGGTGGTGTATCCCAATCAAGTGTGGTTGTTAAACTGGATTAGAGGAGATGTGTCTCCACACGTTTGGGTTGGTCTTGATTAGTTTCTGAAGTCCTATAAAAGAGGAAACATTTTGGAGAATGGGAGATTCAGAGAGAGCAGAGAATGCTGCAGCACCATGAAGCAGAGAGTTCACCAGACAGTGACCTTTGGAGATGAAGATGGATAATGCCTCCCGGGGAGCTTCATGAAACAGGAAGCCAGGAGAAGAAGCTAGCAGATGATGGCATATTTACCATGTGCCCTTCCAGTTGATAGAGAAGCCCAGACTGTGTTCCCCATGTGCCTTCTCACTTGAGAGAGAAACCCTGAACTTCATTGGCCTTCTTGAACCAAGGTATCTTTCCCTGGATGGATACCTTTGATTGACATTTCTATAGACTTGTTTTATTTGGGACATTTTTTTGGCCTTAGAACTTTAAACAAGCAATTTATTAATTTCCCCTTTTAAAAGCCATTCCATTTCTGGTATATTGCATTCTGGCAGCTCGCAAACTAGAATACCCTCAATAGTTAACCATTCACCCATCTCTAGTTTCTATGTATCTCTAGGTCACATATTCTGTAGCATAAGGCTCTAATTTGACCTTTACCATGGTCATAAAAATGGAGTCATACTGTATCTATTTTTTGTGCTTGGCTTATTTCACTCAGCATTATGTCCTCAAGGCACATCCATTTGTCATGGGCTTCAGCATGTAATTTCATCTTACTGCTACATAACATTCCATCATATGTATATGCCACATTTTGTTAATCCACTCATCTGTCGATGGGAATTTGGACTATTTTCATTTTATGACAATTGTGACATATGTTGCTATGAACATCAGTATGCAAATGTCTGTTTACGTCACTGTTTTCAGCTCTTCTGGTTATATACCAAGTAGTGCTCTTCCTGAGACATAGAGCAATTCAATATTTAGTTTCCTAAGTAACTGCGAAACTGTGTTCCATAGCAGCTGTATCATTATAAATTCCCACCAGGAGTACATAAGTGTTCCAATTTCTCCACATCTGCTCCAACATTTATAGTTCACTGTTTGTTTAATAGCAGCTATTCTAATAGGTGTGAGGTGGCATCTCATTCTAATTTTGATCTGCATTTCCTTTATAGCTATTGAAAATGAGCATAGCTTCTTGTCCTTTTGAGCCATCTATCAACAGTGCTTATTCATATATTTAACCCATTTTATAATTGGGTTGTTTGCTGTTTTGTTGTTAAGTTGTATGTTTGCTTTGTGTATGCAGGATATCAAACTTTGTCTGATATGTGATTTCCAAATATTTTCTCCCATTGAGCTGGCTGCCTCTTCACCTTTTTGACAAAGTGTTTTGAGGTACAGAAGCATTTTATTTTGAGGAATTCCCACTTATCTATTTTTTCTTTTGCTCCTTGTGCTTTGGGTGTAAAGTTTAGGAAGCTCCCTTCTCTTACTAGGTCTTGAAGATGTTTCCCTACATTTTCTTCCAGAAGCTTTAAGGTGCTAGTTCTTATACTTAGGTGTTTGATCCATTTTGAGTTAATTTTTGTATGGGACATAAGATATGGGTCCTCTTTCATTCTTTTGGCTACTGATATCCAGTTCTGCCATACACATTTGTTGAAAACACTGCTTTGTTCCAGTTCAGTGGATTTGAGGGCCTTATCAAAAATCAATTGACCAAAGACTTGGAGTCTATTTCTGCACTCTCAATTTGATTCCATTGGTCAAAACTTCTATCTTTATGTGAGTACAATGCTGTTTTCTATTTGTATCCTTGTGTTTAGGATAAGTCCCTTGTAAACAGCATATAGCTTAATCCATTCCACCAATCTGTATGATTTTATTGGTAAGTTTAATCAGTTAACATTCAAAGTTATTACTGAAACTACATTCTTGAATCTACAATCTTATCTTTTGGATTTTATTTGTCAGATCTATATATTCTTTTCCCTCTTTCTCTTTTAATCCTTTAAGTTACCCTTAGTGGTACTCTTGAGTTCTGTTTCCTCCTCCAGATGTCCACCTCCTTTCTTTTCTTTTTTTTGCAACTGGCTGAACTCCTTTTAGTAATACTTGTAGGGCTGGTCTCTTGTTGACAAATTCTTTCTGGATCTGTTTGTGAAAATTTTAATCTCTCCCTTAGTTTTGAAGTACAATTTGGGTAGGTAAAGAATTCTTAGCCCAAAGACTTTCTCTTTCAGGATCTTAAATATATCATACCACTGCCTTCTCACCTCCATCATGCCAGTTGAGTAGTCTGAACTCAGTCTTATGTGGTTTCTCTTGTATGTAGTAGATTGTTTTTCCATGCTACTTTTAGAATTTTCAGCTTCTCCTTGACATTTGACAGACTGATTAGTATGTGTCTTGGGGAAGGCTTATATCAATTTATCCTATTTGGTGCTTCTTGAGCTTCTTTGTCTTATATATTTAGGTCATTCATAAGGATTGGGAAGATTTTCCCCATTATACCCTCAAGAGCTCATCCTACAGCTTTACCCTTCTCTTCTCCTTCTGGGACATCAATTATTCTTATATTTCTGCACTTTGTTTTGTCCATCATTTCCCTGAGATCCAATTCAAAATTTTCCATCTTTTTTGCCATTTACTATTTTGAATGTTCCAAATCAGTTTTCCTGTCCTCTAGTTCACTTATTCTTTCTTCTGCCTCTTCATATCTGCTTTTGTGTGTCTCTAGTATGTTTCTTTTTGGATCTGCTGCATCTTTAATCTCTGTGAAATATGGTATTTTTCTACTTATTTTTTCAAATTCCTTTTTAGCCCCTCTAGAGTCTTCTTGATCTCCTTTATGTCATTAGCCATCCCATTGATTTTATTTTACAGACTTATATGAACCTTTTGATTAGTTGTTTCAATGTCTGTGTCTCCTCTGGTGTTTTAGTTTGGTTGTTAGGGTGGGCTATAGCTTTCTGCATCATGATATGTTTAATGGTCTTTTGCTGTCTTCATGGAATATAAATACTTTTATTGGTTTAGTTTGGAAGTTGATTTCCTTCAGTAGTCTAAAGCCTTGTACTTCAGGGATGGATGTGAAACAGGATGCAGGGCACAGGGAGGGCACAACAGTACAGTGATGCATTGTACAGAACTTACTGACAATGACTCTGACAGTATAAGCAACACAGAAGGTTTTGACAGTCAGATTAATAACCCCCAAATATGTTCTTAACCTAATACTCAAGCCTACAAAATGTTAACATATATAGCAAAAAGGACTTTGAAAATATTATGAAGAAGTACACAGGTGATGAGGTTGGAAATTAACCTGGATTATCTGGGGGCCCCTGTGAAAACATATGCACTCTTAAAAAAAATGAACATCTCAGATAGAAACCTGTGACAACAGAAGCAGGGTCAGGAGATGAAGTGTTGAGGAACAATAAAGGGGACACCGGCCAGGGAATTGGGAGTTCTCTACAAGCTGGAAAGGGCAAGAAACTGATTCTCCCCTGAGGCTACCACAAGGGGACTGCCACACCAAGATTTTAGCTGATGAGATCTATTTTGCCCTAATGATTGGCATAACTTTAAATGAGACATTTCTAATGTTTGTGGGAGTTGTTACAGGATCAATAGGAAACTAAAACAGAGATTTACTGCATTTTCCCACAGTGACAATCATAAAAAGGATTAAAGAGATCAGACCCCCTAAATGTCCCCTTGACCTGAAAAAATCTTCTTGAAAAGAAATCAGAAGACAACCTCCCAGGAAGATAGGAGAGATAGGTATTTCTAGGGCTGTGTGAACAGGGAGCAGCTACTTCATAAGAGATTGACTGACAAGAAGCCCAGAGGATGAGGTTGTATTCAAACAGTGAATCATAATGGGGGGAAAATCATAATATTTCTGACAGAAGTAATCTGCCTATTTTCAGCCTTGAGCCCACTGATGCTGAGAGGGCAATCGGTTGTGATCAGCTGACAAGGACCTGTCAGGGTTGACAGATGCCCTGTGGATGCCAAGGTGATGAGCAGTTAGGGGGCTGTCCTGGCTTCTGTTGTGTGCCAGCTTGAAAGTTTTATGAACCCCAGAAAAGGTATGTTTTAATCCTGATCCCATCTTCTGGTAGCAGCCTTGATTCTATAGGGTAGGTTGGGATCTTTTGATTAGATTATCTCCACAAGATGTGGCACATCCAATTGTGGGTGTGACCTTTTGATATGTGAATCCACCCATTTCAGGTGCATCTTGATTCTTCTACTGAATGCTTTAATAGAGGAAACATTTTGAAGAGGGTGAGAAATGTTAAAAGCCTCAGAGTTGACAGTGTCCTGGGCTGAAAGAGATGCTGACATTTGGAGAATAGAGATGTGGATGTTTGGAGATGTTGGAGCCTAGCATGAGATATTATGCAAGCCAGAACCTAGAGAGAGTCAAAGGAAGCAAAAAGATGAAAGCCAGCCCTGGAGAAGCAAAGTGATGAGCCACACAAGAACAGGGGCTGAAAACAACGGATCCCAGGAGCAAGGGATAAGCACATGCCAGCCACATGACTATCCAGCTGACAGAGGGGTTCCTGAATTTAACTTGTTAAATTCCACTTATTTTTTCTTTTCAGAATCAGAATGAGTGATTAACACAGATGCACAGATGATGCCAACAAATTCAAAAACAGCTCGTCCACAATTTGTTTTCTTGTGGCTACAACATACTTCAGAGACCCATTACATTCAATATGGCCTCTAACATATCTGGAAATTATGGCTATTTCAGTGTGCATCTAAAGTAACTTTTCCTAGTCTACAGAGATTTAAACCATGTTTGGTTGAGGTTCTTTTACACCTTCCACCAGAGTCCGAGATCAGCAACATCAGAGAGAGGTAGGTATGTGCCACTACCAGTCTCCTTTGCCCTGCCAGTCACAGCCCTTTTCCCATTACCAAGGCACAGAGCCCAGCTCGGAATCTATGCACAGCTGGGCAGTGCCAGAGGGGCCTGTGCAAGGCAGGCAGTGATCATAGAAACAAACTGCATAGTGGATTGTGCATGGATATAACGTCCAGTCCCCAAAATATCATCACAGAAAATGCAACTTTTTGAAGGTGAAACATTTAGTAATCACTTTCAAAATGGAATTTTCAATAATTAAATTTGAAGTAAATATATATTCAAAATGTATAACATTCTATGGTTACACAAGCTGTAATCAACAATACAGGACAATCTAAATAAGAACCTCATATTAAATGTGTCTATCTCCTTAAGAAAATTCATGATCTGAAAAGATATTTCATTGCCTCTAACTGGAAATATTTTGGTACCAAGGGAGCACTGTCCTGAAGACATCTAAGGACACTGCCAACATGTGCCTTGGGCACCAGATCCATGCACAGGCCATAGCAGTGAGGGCCAACAGTACCTCCAGAGGGAAAATTCTGAAGGCACATGTACAGCATGAATCAGAAGTGAATTGACAACAGCACTCTCCTTATGGTTTCAGATTTTGTAACTATACAAAATTTTTTAAAGCAATGAATAACAAATATGATAGTATGTATACAGAAAACTAAATCTTAAGGATGATATTGCACTCTTAAACAGAACCAAACCAATGTTTCTAGATCATGGATAAGGAAAACTGAAATTGAAACTGAATGAAGGTAATTGACAGCAGTAGAAAATTTACAGAACTAGAAGCCAGAGCAGAAGAAACTTTCCAAAATACAATGCTGAGAAGAAAAAGATGGACAAAAAACCCACAGACATAGAGGATACAGAGAGATTTACGGTGATAAAACTAATATACATCTGAGGAAGGCAGATAATGGGCACATGCATATTTCAACAAATAATGCTTAAGAATTATCCAAAGTTTGTGAAAGAAACCAGTTCACAAACACAAGTGCCCATCATACAAATTCAAATTAATAAATAGGACTCCATACTGAGACACAGCTCAGAAAACTGCAGAATATCAAAGACA
>PVIY010042168.1:0-21135 GCA_004026745.1 Myrmecophaga tridactyla
CCTCTTGCAGGCCAGTCTTGCGGACCCCCCTTCCTCTCTTTCACCACCCCCACTCCCGCTCCCCCGCGGTTGTCACCTCCCCTTCTCCTCCACAACACCTTCCTTTCCCGCTCACTTCCTTTGAGACCCAGTCAGGCCTCCCTGACCTACCCATTCTGTCACATCTCTGCAATTCCTACAAAACTCTCACTCTCACTCTCTACGGCTCTGACCATTGTGAGGAAAAGGTGTATGACTTTTAAAAAACATTTTATTTTGCAACAAAAATGGTACCAAGAATTCTCACATACCGTACACCCAGATTCCACAAAAGTGAACAATTTACAATTTTGTATATTATTTTCTCTGCACAAACTATTTGAGAAAAAATTAAAGACATGTCCCTTTACTCTAAAACTTTAGTGTATGTTTATAAAAATAAGGACAGGCTCTTACATAACAATAGCACAGCTATCATAATCAGGAAACTAGCACAAATATAGGATTATTATCTGACCTACAGGGTCTTATTCAGATATTTGCCAGTTGCCCCACTGTCCTTTAGATCAAAAGGAAAAAAAAAAAAATCCTCTGGCCCAGGGTCCAATCCAGAATCATGACTTGCATTTAGTCTCCTTCAGGGTGACACTGCTTTTCAGTCTTTCTTTGCTTTTATGCTTGTTTTTTTTACTTTTTTCTTATTATGATAAAATGCACATGATATTAAGTTGATCATTTTAACTATATAAAGAGTGCAATTCACTTCTCATGATCTTGGATTTAACAATGTTTCTTAAAGATATGACACCCAAAGCACAAGCAGCAAAAGATAAATTTAATTTTATCAAAAAATAAAAAATATTTGTGCATCAAAGGACTCCACCAAGAGAGTAAAAAGATAGATCACTGAATAGGAGAAAATTTTTGAAAATCATACATCTTATAAGAGTTCATTATCCAGAACACATAAGAACTGCTACAACTGAACAACAAAAAGACATATAATCTAAATTAAAAGGTACAAAGGACTTAAATAGACATCTCTCTAAAAAAATATAAAAATGGCCAATGAGCACATGAAAAGATACTTAATATCATTGGTCCTCAGGGAAATGTAAAGCAAAACCACAATGAGCTACCACTTTCTGCTAGAGTGGCTATAATTACAAAAAAAGGAAACTAGTAAGTGTTGGGGGGGGGTTATGTGGAGAAATTGGAACCTATACATATTGCTGATGAAGATATAAAATGGTACAGCTGCTGTGGGAAATATGTTGACAATTCCTCAAAAAGTTAAACATAGAATTACCATGTGACCCAGCTATACTGCTAAGCATATATCCAAAGGAATCAAAATGAGGTGTTCAAAGACTTGTACAGGAATGTTCATAGTAGCACTTTTCCCAATTGCCCAAGGTGGAAACAACTCCAATGTCCATCAGCTGATGAATGAATAAACAAAATATAATGGTATTTATAGTTTTAGTCATAATATTTAGGTCTTTGATTCATTTTCAGTTAATGTTTATATCTGGTATGAGGTAAGTCAGTTTCCCAACTGCTAAAACAAATACAAAACAGTGGGTTGGTTTAAGCAATGGAAATTTACTGGCTCATGGTTTTGAGGCTAGGAGAAGTCCAAAATTGAGGCATCAGCAAAGCATTGCTTACTCCTGAAGACTGCAGAATTCTGGGCTGACTGCTGGCGATTCTTGGTTATTGGCTTTTCTATCACATTGTAATGCAGCATCTTCTTTCTTTTCTGGGTTTCGCTGACTTCAGCTTCTACTTCTCCTTGGTAGCTTTCTCCCTGTGGCCTATTCTGTAAGACCTCCAGTAATAGGATTAAGGCCATCCTCATTCAGTTTGTCCTATTTTAACCAAAATTAACATTTTCAAATGTCCTATGTACAATGTCCAAATGCACAATATTAATGCTGAATTAAGATTAAGAATGTATTTTGCTGCAATTTATGTATTGCAGAATACGTAATTGAAATTACTTCAGGGCTCAACTTGATTATTTTGCATATGAATATCCAATTGTCCCAGCACAATTTATTGAAAAAGTTATTCTTTCCCCATTGTGCTTGTTTGAAACTGTTGTGTCCCCCAGAAAAGTCACATTCTTTTAATCCTGATCCAATTGTTGGGGAGCAATATTGTAAGATGGGACCTCTCAATTAAGTTGTTCCCATGGAGATGTGACACACCCAATCATGGGTGCGACCTTTTGATTAAATGGATGTGTTACTCTGCCCACCCAACATAGGTTTTAATTAGTTTACTGGAGTCCTTTAAAAAGAGAAGCAATTTGGAGAACTGACATAGACAAAGACTTTGGAGATGTTTAGAGACAGACAGAAGCTCAGAGAGGGGGCCACTGGAACTAGGAGCTGAAAGCAATGTATCCCAGGAGCGAAGGGTCAGCAGACATTGCTACATACTTTCCCATATGACAGAGAAATCCCAGGCAGAAACTGGCCTTTCTTGAGTGAAGGTATCCACTTTTTGAGGCCTTAATTTAGACATTTTCATGGCCTTAGAATTGTAACTTGTAATTTAATAAATCCCCTTTGTAAAAACTGATCCATTTCTGGTATATAACATTCCAGCAAATTAGCAAATTAAAACAGATTTGGTACCAGGGAAGTGGGATGCAGTGGTTTGCAAGTACCAAGCATGTTGTGATGGCTTTTTACGTGGATAAGGGATGATTCACCCCACTTGGTTGAACTATACAGAAGAAGCTAGCTGGCTGAAGAAGTAATGAGGATTCTCTCTTCACCCTTAAAAGTCTTCAGTTTATTGGATAAAATCCATCTGATTGGATTATCTCTTTTGGGAGACACACCCTTAGTTGATTATGAATATGATCAGCCACAAATGCAATCAAGTGACTGATGATTTAATGATCCAGCCTTCTAGTTTATCAATCAGCCACAAAATATCCTTGCAGCAATTGTTAGGCCAATGCTTACATGACCAGATAACTGGGCACCATCACCTGGCCAAGTTGACCTGAATGTAACCATCACATCTATTGTCAAAAATCAATTGACTATAAGGAGAACTTCCAGGAAGACAGAGGAGTAGAAAGCAGCAGGGCTCACCCCACTTTCCAAAATAGCAAGTAGCCAGGCAGAAACCATCTGAAACCACTGTTCTGAGGCTCCAGAGACCAGGGGGTATTGTGCAAAAAATAGGAAACTGTGAGTCAGGAAGACTGAGAAACAGCAGCAATATCTATAAGTAAATTACTCCTGAGCAGGAATCAGTGCCCATCCCTTAACCTCGAGGCAATCAACCTCAGGTATGGTCTGTGACTGGCTGCGGTAGATGGAAAGGTACATGGAGGTCTTTTTCCCCAGGAAAGGGGGGCATTGAAGAGGAACAAGCATGGCTTCTGATTACCATGTTTGGACTGTCAGTAAACAGCTTTGAGTTGTGACTGTAACCTGCCCCAAACAAGAGTCTTCATGGCCATTGTTTCAATACCACCAAGTAGAGGTTAAAAAAAAAAAAAAGAAAAAAGCATTCCCTCTTAGGGCTGCAGGGAAAGTTTTTCCAAAAAAGCATCCTCTTCCAGGTCAACTAGGAAAGTGTACCTTTGGGGAGCTGAAGAAGGGAAAGCATTTGGCATCTTTCTTATCCATCTCCCTAGGGAACTCTGGAACTGGTCTGCAGCCCTTTTGTGAGTCCCTGGCCCTGGTTAGATCATTAAGTATGGGCAATTCTAAAGGTCTAGAATAAATTGAATCAAGAATCAAAGAAGATCCTTAATGACAAAGCCAATCAACAATAAAACCCTAGACAAGAAAGAAAAACTGATCATCAAAGTAAACTCATTAAGATAATCAGATGCCTAGACATGGGCAAAAAAATTACAAGCCATACTAAGACACAGAAAGATATGACCCAGCCAAAGGAATAAATTAAAATGACATTATGAAGTACACCAAAAATGCATAATGGGTGTCCCAGAAGGAGAAAAGGGGTAGAAAGGGTATTTAAAGAAATAATGGCTGAAAATTTCCAAACTCAAGTAAAAGACATAAAGATGCATATTTAAGCACCACAGCATACTCAAATAAAAAACTGAATAGATCCCCTCCAAGACAAATACTAATCAGACTGTCAAAATGCCAATGATGAGGAATTCTGAAAGCAGCAAGAGAAAAACAATTCACCACATATAAAAGGCATGCAATAAGACTAAGTCCAAATTTCTCAACAGAAACCATGGAGGCGAGAGGGCAGGGCATATTTAAGACACTGAAAGAGAAAAATTGTCAGCCCAAAATTCTTTATCCAGAAAAACTGTTCTTCAAAAATAAGAGATTTTGAAATATTCACAGAAGCTGAGAGAGTTAAGTAAAAAGAGACCTGAGCTACAAGAAATACTAAAGGAGGTCCTGCAGGCTGAAAACAAAAGACAGGAGACAAGATCTTGAAGGAGTATAGGAAAGAAGAGTCTCTGTGAGGGTAACTTAAAGAGTATAAGATATGACAAATAAAAGCCAAATGATAAAAAGATTGAAGTAAGTACTGCCTTTACTTAAGTAAAGTTAAGTAATGACATTGAATATAAATGGATTAAACTCCCCAGTCAAAAGACACAGATTGGCAGTATGGATTAAAAAATATGAACCATCTATATGTTGTCTCCAATAGACTAGCCTTAGATCCAAGTATACAAATGGCTGAAAGTGAAAGGTTGGAAAAAGATATTCCAATCAAACAGTAACCAGAAAAAGCTGAGGTAACTATACTAATATTGGACAAAATAAACTTTAAATGCAATACTGTTATGAGATAATGAAGGGAATTGTATTAATAACATCTTGAAAAAGAAGACTGAAGTTGGAGGACTCACACTTCCTGACTTTAAGGTATATTATAAAGCCACGATGGTCAAACAGCATGGTAGTGACATAGAGATTGATATGTTTACCAATGGAATCAAATTGAGAGTTGAGAAATGGGCCCTCATAAAGCTGCTAAGTCCACTCAACTGGGGCAGAGCAATCTCCTCAACAAATGGTGGTAGGAGAACTGAATATCCCTCTCCAGAAGTATGAAATTGGACCCCTGACTCACACCTTATACAAAATTAACTAAAATGGATCAAAGACCTAAATAAAAGAGCCAGGACAATAAAACCCTTAAAAGAAAATGTACAGAAACATCTTCAACGTCTTGTGTTAGGTGGTCATTTCTTAGACTTTACACCCAAAGCATGAGCAGTGAAAGGAAAAAAATAGACAAATGAACTTCTCAAAATTGAATATTTTTGTGCTTCAAAAGACTTTGTCGAGAAGGTGAAAAGGCAGCCTACTTAATGGAAAAAAATATTTGGAAACCACACAACTGATAAGGGTTTAATATCTGGAATATATAAAGAAATCCTACAACTTAACAATAAAAAATACAAACAACCCAATTAAGAAATGGGCAAAAGACTTGAATAGACAAGTTTCCAAAGAGGAAATACAAATAGCAAAAGTACGTGTGACAAGATGCTCAACATCACCAGCTAATAGGGAGATACAAATCAAAACCACAATGAGATATCATTTCACACCAATTTGAATGGCCACAATTAAAATAAAAACAGAACCACAAGTTCTGGAGAGGAAGTGGAAAATTGGGAACACTTATTCTCTGCATGTAGGAATGTAGAATGGTGCAGCCACTGTGAAAAATATGTTTGAGACTCCTCAGGAAGCTAAGTATAGAACTTCCATATGATCCAGCAATCCTGCTGCCAGGTATATACTCAGAAAAACTGAAAGCAGGAATGCTAACATTTTCACACTAAAGGTCATAGAGGCATTATTCACAATTGCCAAGATAGAAACTATCCAAGTGTCCATCAACCAATTAACGTATAAACAAAATATGGTATATACAGCTATAAGAAGGGATGAAGTCCTGATGCAAGCAACAACATGAATGAATCTTGAAGACTTACCTTGAAGGTTACCAGGAGATAGAATGAGGTTAGAGAATGGGGAGCTGATGATAACTGTATGCAGAATTTTTAATGAAATTGATTGTAAATGTTTGGAAAGGGATATACCTTTTCAGAGGGAGTAGCACATTATTGTGAGTGTAGTCAACAGTGCTGAGTTTTGTGTGATTGTAGTTGAAAAGGGAAGTTTAGTGTTGCCTAGTCACTAGAAGGGAAGCCAGAGAATGAAACATGAGACTGTATAGCATGGTGAACCCTGCTCTGGACAATGCAGGTGGTACAGATATAAGAAGGTTTTTCCATGAACTACAACAAGTGTATATCACTATTACAAGATGTTAAAAATAGGGTGGTATATGGAAAAAATACACTTAATGTAAACTATGAACTATGCTTACTAATATTTTGATATTCTTTCATCAGTTGTAACAAAGGTACCCCACCAATGCTAATCGTCAATGGTGGGGGGGTATAAGGGGTGTGGGCTTCTTGTGGGCAACAGTGAAAATGTTCTAAAATTGATTTGGGTGATGAGTGCACAACTCTGTGATTGTACTGAAAGCCATTAACTATACACTTTGGATGGTTTATATAGTGTGTGAATAAAACTGTAAAAAAAACAATCCTGCCCTAGTCATCCCCAGGCTGGGTGATGTTGGACAATTCACTTCACCTCTCTGACCCTCTATTTAATCTGTTGTGATGTGTGGATGATAATACCAACAGCATCATAAAGTTGTTGTAACATTAAAAAAGTGAGTTAATGGAACATCACTTGGCATGCAATAAATACTTGCTCTTTAAAAAAAAACAGTTGACTACAGCTGTCTATTCTGGATTCTCAAATCTATTCTGATGATCTACACATTTATCCTTAGGACAATACCACACTTTTATCGCTAGTGTAGCTTTGCAGTGAGTTTTAGAATTGTACATTATGAGTTCTCTAGATTCATTTGTCATTTTCAAGATTATTTTTGATATTTGGAGGTCTTCTTGCAATTCCATATGAATCTTAGGATCAGGTTTTCATTCTACAAAAAAAAGGTTTTGGGATTCTGATAGGGCTTGCATTGAATTTATAGGTCAAACTAAAGAGTACTGCCAGCTTAATATTAAATTTTTCCATCTGTTAACATGGAATGTCTTTCCACTTATTCAGATCTTTATTTTTTTCAGCTATATTATGCATATTTTGGTGTACAAATCTTGCAAGACCTGGTTAAATCTATTCATAAGTATTTTATTCTTTGAGATGCAATTGTAAATGAGATTTTCTTAATATCATTTTCAGGTTTTTCATTGCCAGTGTATAGAAATACAGCTGACTTTTTCATGTTGATGTTGCATCCTGTAAACTCTGCTGTATTTGTTTATTAGCATTTTTGTGGGTGTTTCAGGACTTTCTACTTATCAGAGCATATCATTTACAATAGAGCAGTTTTACTTCTTCCTTCCCAATTTGGATGACTTTTATTTCTTTGCGTGTGTGTGGTTTTGTTTAATTTTCTAGCTAGAACTTTAAATATGTTGAATATGAGTGGTAAAAATGGGCATCTTTGTCTTGTTCCTGATCTTAGGGGTGAAAAAAGCTTTCAGTATTTCATCATTGAGTATGATGTTAACTATGGGTTTTTAATAAATACCCTTTATCATACTGAGAATGTTCTCTTTTATTCATAGCTTTCCAAATGTTTTTATCATGAAAGATCTTGTTAAATAGCTTTTCTGCATCAGTTGAGATGATCATGTTTTTTTCTCTTCGTTTTATTTATGTTGTGTATTATATAACTTATTTTCATATTTTGAGTCATCCTTGAATTCCCGTCATGATTTATATTGTTCTTAATGTGATGCTCAGTTTGGGTTGCTAATATATTGTTGAGGATTTTTGTATCTATACTCATAAAGAATATCAGCCTATAATTTTCTTTTCTTGTGATGTCTTTATCAGAGTAATGCAGGCCTTATAAAATGTGTTAGGAAATGTCCCTTCATGTTCTATGTTTTGTAAGAGTTTGAAGAATTGTTGTTAATTCTCCTATAAATATTGGTAGAATTTACCAGTGACACCATCTGGTCCTGGATTTTTCTTTGTTGGGAGGCTTTTTATTATTGTTTCAATCTCTTTACATGTTTAGGTCAGTTGAGATCTTCTGTTTATTCTTGAGTCAGTTTTGGTAGTTTATGTGTAGGAATTTGCCCATTTCATCTAGGTTATCTAAATTTTTGGCATATGCCTAGTAATAGAGATCTCTAATAATCTGTTTATTTCTATAAGATAATGTAGTGTCCCACTATAATATCTTTGCTTTCATTTCTGATTTTAGTAATGTGATTCTTTTCTCTGTTTTTCTTGATCAGTGTAACTAAAGGTTTTTCCATTTAAAAAATATTTACAAAGACCTAGCTTTAGGGTGGTGTGATGGTGACTTAGTGGCAGAATTCTTACCTGCCATGCTGGAGACCTGGTTCGATTTCTGGTGCCTACCCGTAAAAAAAAAAAAAAAAAGATCTAGCTTCAGGTTTTGTTGATTCTCTCTATTGTTTTCTTAACTCTATTATTTATCTCCACTGTGATCTTTATTCTTTCCTTCCACCCACTAGCTTTGACTTTAGCCTGCTCTTCTGTTTTTAAGATTTTAATAAGGTGTGAAGTTAGGCTTTCTGAGTTGAGATTTTTCTCCTTTTTAATGTAGACACTTACTGCAATAACTGTTTCTGTGAGCACTTCATTAATTTCATGCCATAAGTTTTGGTATGCTGCAATTTCATTTTCATTCATCTCAAATTATTTTCTAATTACCCTCGTGTTTTCTTCTTTGACTCATTGCCTGTTTAAGAGTATGTTGCTTTGCCTTGATAATGCCTTCATTTGGACTTTTACTATTGTGCTGGTTTGAATCTGTGAGGGGCCCCGGAAAAGCCAGGTCCTTTAATCCTCATTTGGTATTGCTGACTGGGAGTTTTTCGATTGTTCCCATGGAGATATGAGCCACCCAATTGTGGGTGGTAACTTTTGATTAGATAATTTCCATAGAGGTGTGTCTCCACCCATTCAAGGTGGGGTTGCTTACTGAGCCCTTTAAGAGGGAACAATTTTGGAAATAGCCACAGAGTCCACACAGCCAGACACCTTGGGAGATGAAGAAAGAAAATGCCCCTGGGGGAATGTCATGAAACAAGAAGCCAGAAGAGAAAGCTAGCAAACTTTGCCATGTGCCCTTCCAGCCAAGAGAGAAACCCTGAACATCATCGGCCTTCTTGAACCAAGGTATCTTTCCCTGGATGCCTTAGATTGGACATTTCTATAGACTTTCTTTAATTGGGAGATTTTCATGACCTTAGAACTGTAAACTTACAACTTAATAAATTCCCCTTTTAAAAGCCATTCTAGTTCTGGTATATTGTATTCCAGCAGCTAGCAAACTAGAACAACTATACTCAAAAGTAACTCAGAATAAGAAAGAGGAGTATGGCATAGGATTCAGAAGACAGAGCCTGCAATATTCAACTCAAGAGAATGAAGAAGGTACTTCCCAGGATGGTGGTGCATGGAGATCTAAGATGACAGCTGTGCATACTACTAAAGAGAAGTCAGTTAGGACAAGAGCTAGACATGCTGAGAACTTTTACCACCAAGGTCCATGAGGTCATAGTAAAGTATACTTAAGCAGAAGATGTTTGGGTGAGACTGGCCCATATTTGTATCTCGACTTGGCTTTTCCTGATTACATACTGGTAGAAAATCTGCTCTCCCATATGTGTCCTGGCCTTGGACTAGCTATGAAATACTCATTTCACCCTACTGAGGAATGCTCCTGAGAGTGGAAAGGCCATGACGGGCTTAGAAGCAGAAGAAATATAGGAACCCCTCCCTTTGGTCATATCTCTCTTTAACATTTAGTTCCTGACTACATAACATCCATGCAAAATAGTGGGCCTTATGATTCCAGACTCCCTCAGCACCTGGCCACTGACTGCTCCAGAACAGACTCTGTGGAAACAAAGCTCCATAATGACCTATAAATTCTGTTCTGTTTGTATTGTCCTGTGAATTTCCATTTCATAATAGCAGTTATATTGCTTTCTCTTCACAGATAAATCTTGACTTGCTGTTTGGTTTTTGAAAACTGTGAAATAAATTATTTAGGAATAAACACATAGGTGGCAAATAATTTTTTAGAAAGCTAGGAAAAGATTAATGCAAAAGTCAAGAGGGTGGTTACTTCTGAGGGAAAGGAGGGGAAATGCAATTGGAAAAGAGGTACATGGGAGAGAAGGGGCTTTCTAAGTGTTGCTAATATTATATTTCTTAGACTGAGTGGTGGATTATTATTATGTACAATTTAGTTATTTGCTTTGATATTTTTCTATATGAATGAGTTACTTAAAAATAAATAGTGTTATTAATGATAAAAATGAGAAGTAGGATAAAATCCCATTTATGTAAAATTTTATGTATGTGTTTTGCATATATAGAAATAAAGAGATGTGAAATTAGAATCATCAAATGTTAATGGTAAATCTCTAAGAATAATAAGATTTCAGATGGGTTTTTTGTTGATTTTTGTCTTTTTTTCTGATTTCATAAATGTTTCTATATTATTTACACAATTAGAGAAATCAGTAGCTATTTTCATTGTGAACTAAAAACAAACATAGCTCCTGCACATAAAAGTTATTAAATAAAATTATGCATATAAAGAAAAAAGCTTATATGAATTTATTTCATATTTATTTTCTAGGTTGTCTCTCCTTTTACATTTTCAAATATATATTTATTTTCCAATAAATATTATGTGTCAGTAAAATGATGAGGTGTTTTCTGAAAAATTGTGATAAATCACCTTTCATTAAGTTGCTGAATATAATAAGCAACAACAACAAAAAATTTGTTGAGACAGAGCAAGATAGTGCCATAATGAAGTGTGGAATTTAGTTCATCCTCCAGAGCAGCTAGTAAATCACTAAGAATGGTATAGAACAACTACTGGGGAAACATCAGTGACTGGACACACAGCATGCACCAGTCTGGACCAGGTGGAATGGCTGAGATCCCATACAGAACTGTAGGTCTCCCAAATTGCAGAGCCGGGTACCCAACCACCATGGACATGCAGGCTGATTCCCCAAGGGGAGAAGAAACAGACTTTACTAGTAGCAAGGACTCAGCTCAACCAAATTTCAATTGCAGAATTAATTAACAGATACTAAAACCAGGCCTTGAGCACAGATAAACTGGAAGAAGTATTAAAGGAACTAGTAGTTTTTGCTCCTGCAGAGAGAGGGCAGAGATGATGGAAAAAAAGAGGTTTTCTGAGTTGGAGTACAAAGTACCAGAAAAGGACTGGACCTTAAGAAAACGGGGCACATAGAACCTGGAGATACATAGAACCGCATACCAACTCAAACTCTTGATTGATGAACCCAGGGAGCAAGTGTCCAGCTATGAAAAGGCTTTTTTTTTTTTTTTTTTTTTTTTAAATTTAACAGCTCATTAGATAGAACTGCAAGAACTCTCAGGCTCCAGCACTGCCCCAGGCAAGGATGGAACTAAGGCATGTCTGAGAGACAAAGTAACTATTCAGGTAAAAGGGGTTAATTCCATCAAGGGCATCTCTTCCCCAAGAAAGGGATGGTGGGGGGCAAGGCCCAACTTGAGTAGAATTCTTACTCCTGAATTCTCTCCTTCAAGGAATTCAGGCCCCAGGGATGAAAATTAAAACACATAATATAAAAATTTATGGGATGAAGCAAAGGCAGGGCTAAGAGGGAAATTTATTGCCTTAAATACCTATATTAAAAGAGAAGGAAGAGTAAAAATTGAGGAATTAACTGTTCAGTTGTTAGAAGTAGAGAAAGAATAATAAACTAACCAAAAAGCAAATGATTGGAAAGAAATTATTTAGATCAGAGCAGAAATAAATAAATGAAAGTGAAAGTATGAAAAAAATCAAGAAAATCAACAAAACCAGAAGTTGATTCTTTGACAAAATCAATAAAATCAATGGCCCCTTACTAGGCTGACAAAAAAAAAAGAAAGAAACAAAGAAAAGAGAGAAGATGCAAATAAATAAAATCAGAAATGGAAGAAGGGACATAAACACTGACTCTACAGAAACAGAGGAGGCAATGAGAAGATACTATGAGCAACCGTATGCTAATAAACTAGACAATGTACGTGAAACGGACAACTTCCTAGAAAGGCATGAAAACCAACATTGACTCAAGAAGAACTAAATGATCTCAACAAAACAATCACAACCAAAGAGATTGAATCAGTCATCAAGAAGCTCCCAAAAAAGAAAAGTTCAGGACCAGATGGCTTCACATGTGAATTCTACCAAGTATTCAAGAAAGAATTAGGACAAAGTCTATTCAAACTCTTCAAAAACATTGAAAAAGAAGGAAGGTTCCTAACTCATTCTACGAAAGCCAACATCACCCTCTTACCAAGGTCATACAAAGATACTACAAATAATCACAAGACCAATCTCTCTAATGAATACAGATGCAAAAGTCCTCAACAAAATACTTGCAAATCAAATCCAGCAGCACATGAAAAGAATTATACACCATGACCAAGTGGGATATATCCCAGGTATGCAAGGATGGTTCAACATAAGAAAGTCAATTAATATGATATACCATATCAACAAATCAAAGCAAAAAAACCACACGATCATCTTGACTGATGCAGAAAAGGCATTTGACAAAATTCAACATTCTTTCTTGATGAAAACACTTCAAAAGATAGGAATAGAAAGGAACTTCACCAACATGATAAAGGGAATATATGAAAAACCTACAGCTAACATCATCCTCAATGAGGAAAGATTGAAAACTTTCCCTCTAAGATCAGAAACAAGATAAGGATGCCCACTGTCACCACTGCTATTCAATATTGTGATGGAAGTTCTAGCTAAAGCAATTAGACAAGAAAAAGAAATAAAAGGCAGCCAAATTGGAAAGGAAGAAGTAAAACTCTCACTATTTGCCGATGACATGATATTATATGTCAAAAAGATATATATACTGGCATAAAGGTAGATATACTAACCAATGGAACTGTATAGAGTGTTCAGATATAGACCTCTCATCTATGGACAATTGATCTTTGATAAGGCAGTCAAACCAACTCACCTGGGACAGAACAGTCTCTTCAATAATTGGTGCCTGGAGAACTGGATATCCACATGCAAAAGAATGAAAGAGGATCCATATTCCACACCCTACACAAAAATTAACTCAAGCTGGATCAGGACCTAAGCATTAGCTCTAAGACCATAAAATGTTTAGAAGAAAATGTAGGGACATATCTTATAAAATTTGTGATAGGAGGTGGTTTCCTACATCTTACACCCAAAGCACAAATATTGAAGAAAGAAATAGGTAAATGGGAACTCCACAAAATTAACACTTTTGTGCATCAAGAACTTTATCAGGGAAGCAGAAAGGCAGCCTACAAAATGAGAGACAACATTTGGAAGCCATATATCAGGTAAGGGTTTAGTATCCAGAATATAAAAAGAGATTCTTCAGCTCAACAACAAAAAAGGTGAACAACCCAATTTAAAAAAATGGGCAAAAGATATAAACTGACACTTCTCAGAAGAGGAAATACAAATGGCTAAAAGGCACATGAAAAGAGGCTCAACTTCACTGTTTATTAGGGAAATGCAAATCAAAACCACAGTGATATATCATCTAACATCCACTAAAATGGCCATTATCAAAAACGCTGAAAACAAATACTTTGGAGGGAATGTGGAGAAAGAGGCAGGCTTCTTCACTATTGGTGGGAATGTAAAATGGTACCATCACTCTGGAAGGCAGTTTGGCAGTTCCTCAGGAAGCTAAGTATAGAATTGACACATGATCCTGGAATCCTATTATTAGGTATATATTTAGAAGCTCCAAAGGCAAGGACACAAACAGATATTTGCATACCAATGTTTATAGCAGCATTATTTATGATTGCCAAGGGATGGAAACAGCCCAAATGCCCACCAATGGATGAGTGGCTAAAACAGCTGTGGTATATACATACAATGGAATATTATGCAGCTGTAAGACACAATAAAGTCATGAGTGATGTGACAATATGGATGAACCTTGAGGACATTATGCTGAGTGAAATTAGCCAGAAACAAAAGGACAAATACTGTATGGGTTCACTAACATGAGCTAACATCAATGAGTAAAATTTAAGATTAAAGTTAAGAACACAGGTTAACAGCAGATAGAAATAAGGTAGAGATTGGGAATTTGGTGCTGAAGGAATACAAAATGTGCAACAGGACTGATTGCAAAAATTCTTAAATGAATGGCAAAATACTATCTGATGGTAGCAAAATAATATAAGTATACTGAATGAAGCTGAATGTGAGTATGGTTGAGGGAGAAGGGGTGGGAGCATGTATGAAACCAAAAGGAAAGATAGAGGATAAAGACTGAGGTGGTATAATTTAGGAATACTTAGAGTGGATAATGATGGTAACTAAATCCCCCATGCAAAAACATTTTTGCATGAGGGAGAATTAATGAATGTCAATATTGCAAGATGTTGAAAATGAGATGGTATAGAGGAAAAAGCACAATCAATGCAAGCAGGGTCTACATTGACCAGTAAAATTATAATATGCTTCCAGTGAATGTAACAAAGTCTTTATGCCAAAATTATATGCCAATAAGTGGAAAATATGGGGGAGGGGTATGGATTCTTTGCAGAAGAAAAGGAAATGTCTTCATATAGATTATGATGGTGAAGGCATATCTATTTACTTAGGTTGGATAGTATGAAGTGGAGTTAAACTATTTCAAAATGACCAGAGAAAAGCAAGGCCTAGATAAAATGTTGAGAAAGAGATGTACCTATTCACCGTTAGTTGGGAAGGTGAGAAGTGAGGTTGCTCCAGAGGGCAGTGTGGTGGTTCCACAGGAAGCTAGGGGTGGGGTTGCCATATGATCCTGCAACCCAGTTGCTATGTATATACCTGGAGGAACTGAGAGTGGAGACAGGAATGTACATTTGCACACTGGTGTTTATGGTGGCAGTGTTCTTGATTCTGAATGGATGGAGGTGGCCAAAGGGTACAATGACTGAAGGATGGAAGGGAAAACTGTGCTGTACACATACAATGGACTGTTGAGTGGCTGCAAGAAGCAATGAAGTTTGAGACATGCAACTAGGTGAGTAAATCTTAGGGAAGGTGTATTGAATGAAATGGTGGAAACAAGACATATATTATTATATCTCACTCATATGTACTAACCATAACATAGAAACTCAGAGAATTGAAGTCGAGAGCATGGGATATTAGGTTGGGGCCTATTGTAAAGGGTCTTAGATAGTCAGCTCTTACAGTAGTCACATATATTCAGGAGTTGTAACTTTTTTTTCTAAGTTTGGCAATACTGAGCTATTTGTGTATAATCTGGTTATTCCCTGAAACTTCAGGTATTTATGTGACACCTTAGACTCTGAGTTAGTGCACTGAAGCTATGAAAGTCATAATTACCCCATATAACACTGTTTAAAAAGTTGAAAAAGTGATCAGATTTCAACTAGAGATATGAATGAAGTTGACTTGGATAGGAATAAAGTAAATCAAAATACATGGTAAGGGATGATATGGTCTATATTGTAAAACCTCAACTTCTGTGGGAGATCCAAGAGACAGAAGTTTATTTAGTGCAATTTTTTTACATATTGGATAGCACATTATCTAACTTAAATTATTTGAGTTTATTTGAGCACCATAGTCACAGGAATCTTGAATAGGATTTGAGATCTTGTTGGTTTGTTCATGTTAGTGTGATGCCCTAGTATATCCCAGAGTAATTTGAGCACAGAATGAAAACATATTTGCAAAGTCCCTTTGGGGGACTAGGAGAAGGAAGAAATATTCAACTTCCCCATCTGGGGAATTCCTGATATTCTCATAAGAAGTGGGGACAACCCATTCAATAGACTGAGCCCTTGATCTTGGAGTTCACCCCTATGAAACTTATACCTGCAAAGAAGTTAAGCCCATTTATAATTATGCCTGAGTCATCCCCAGAGAACCACTTTTGTTACTCAGATGTGGCTTCTCTCCTTAAGATAACTAGGCAGGTGAACCCACTGCCCTACCCTCTATGTGGGACATGACCCTCACGTGTGTAAATCTCCCTGGCAACGTGGGACAGGACTCCTGGGATGAGCCAGGATCTGGTATCAAGGGATTGAGCAAGTCTTCTTGACCAAAAGGGGAGGACAGAATGAGTCAAAATAAAATTTCAGTGACAGAGATTTTGAACAGATTCAAGAGATTATCCTGGAGGTTATTCTTATGCATTATATAGATATCCCTTTTTAGTTTGTGGTGTATTGGAGTGGCTGGAGAGAAGTCCCTGAAAATGTTGAGCTTTGTTGCAGTAGCCTGCCTTGAAGACAATTATATAACTATATAGCTTTTACAATGTGATCATGTGTTTGTGAAAACTTTTGTTTGATGCCCCTTTACACAGTGGATGGATAGATTAGTAATAAAATAAGGATAAAAATTAAATAAATAATAAGGGGGGATGAAGGGGGAAAATGGGGTAGATTGAAATACTAGTGGTCAATGAGAGGGAGGTAAGGGGTATGAGATGTATGAGTTTTTTTCTTTTTTCTTTTTCTTTTTCTGGAGTAATGCAAATGTTCTAAAAATGATCATGGTAATGAATATCCAACTATGTGATGCTATTGTGAGCATTGATTATACACTATGTATGGACTGTGTGTGACAGCTTCTCAATAAAAGAAAAATTCAAAAAAACCCAAAGAAAGAAACAAACAAAAGGCCATTCCACCAATCCATCAATCCAGCAGCTTCAGGATAATGGGGAATATGGTAATACCAGAGAGTTTCATGAGCATGTGTGCATTCCCACACTTCATTTCCTGTGAAGTGGGTTCCTTCATCAGAAGCAAGGTTATGTGAGATACCATGATGGTGGATAAGACATTCTACAAATCCACAGATGGTAGTTTTGGCAGAAGCATTGGATGCAGGTAAGGCAAAACTATATCCAGAGCATGTGTCTATTCCAGTTAGAACAAATTGCTGTCCCTTCCATGATGCATGTCATCCAATGTAATCAAACTGTCACCATATGGCAGGTTGAACACCTCCAGGGTATAGTGCTATATCAGGGGATGAGTGTGGGTCTTTGTCGCTGGCAGACTGGCCGCTCAGTAGTGTCTGTAGCCAAGTTGGCCTTGGTGAGTGGAAGCCCACGTTTTGAGCCCATGCTTAACCTCCATCCTTACCACCATGACTACTTTGTTCATGAACTCATTGGAAATAACAGGAGTTGCTGCTGAAAGAGGCTGAATGGTATTAACAGAATGGACATTTTATCCACTTGATTATTATAACATTCCTCTGCTAAAGTCACCCTCTGGTCCATGTTCACATGGAACACAAATGTGTTCATGTTTTTGCCCACCCAGGAGTCTATCCACACACCTCTTCCCCAGATCTCTTTGCCACCAATCTTCCAATTATACTCCTTCTAAATTCCAGACCATCCAGCCAAACCATTAGCAACAGCCCATGAGTCAGTATACAAACTCACCTCCTGCCAGTTCTTACAAGAAAAATGAACGACCAGGTGCACTGCTCAAAGTTCTGCTCTTAGTACTTCCTTCAGGGACATCCTGGAGAGTTGTATCCTGCACTATATCTTGCATATAGTGCAGGTTGTATCCTGCATATAGTATGCACTATAAGTGGGCAGCACTTATGGGTTGTACCTGCATGTAGTGCAGAACCATCTGTAAACCAGACCCAAATTTTCTCCTCCTCAGTCACCTGTAAGTAACTCCTTAGGAGGCCATAGCTCTGGCATGAGAAAGAGAAGGTAATGTGGCAGGAACAGGGGTCATGGGCTTTTGGGACACTTCCTCATATAACTTACTTGTGACTTCAGGACCTTCTCTGGCCCTATATTTTATATACCATTTCTTTTTTATGAGAGAGTGCTATTGTGTATGCCCAACTTTATGGCTTGATGGACATACCCAGCTGCTGATTGACAACTCAGGTCTCATTTGGTAACTTGGTGGCATGTATTTAAACATTCAGTGTCTACTAAGGCCCAGTAGCAGGCCAAAATCTGTCTCTCAAAAGGAGATTAGTTATCTGCACAGGGTTTCAAGGCCTTAATCCAAAATGCTAAGGGCCTGCATTTTGATTCTCCTACAGGGGTCTACCAAAGGGTACAGACAGTATTTCTATTTGTCAATAACACTTCCAGCACCATTGTATTTGCTGAATTATATGGTCCAAGTGGCAGAGCAGCTTGCACAGCAGACTGAACCTGTCACAGAGCCTCCTCTTGTTCAGGTCCCCACTCAAAACTAGCTGCTTTTCTGGTCATTCAGTAAATGGACCAGAGTAGTACACCCAAATGAGGAATATGTTGCCTCCAAAATCCAAGAGACAAACTAGTCCTTGTGCCTTTTTTTTTTTTTTTTGTAATGGGGGGCCAGATGCAACAGTTTACCCTTCACTTTAGAAGGGATATCTTGACTTGCCCCCTGCCACCAGACACCTAGAAATTTCACTAAGGTGGATGGCCCCTCTATTTTTGCTGGATTTACCTCCCATCCTCTGACACACATATACCTTACTAAGAAGTCTAGAATAGTTGCTACTTCCTGCTCACTAGGTCCAATCAAATATCATTAATATAATGGACTAGTATGATGTCTTCTGGGTGAGAGAATTGATCAAGTTCCCTGCAGACAAGAATATGACATAGGGGTGGAGAGTTGATATAGCCCTGAGGTAGGACAGTAATTGCATATTGCTGTTTCTGGTGGTCCTTACTAACAGCTATTGTGAAAAAAGCATTTGCCAGATCAATAGTTGCATACTAGATGCCATGTTGATTTGATGAAGTAATGATACCATACCTGGAACAACAGCTGCAATTGGAGTCATCACCTGGTTGAGTTTATAATAATCCACTTTTATCTCCCAAGACCCATCTGTTTTCTGCACAGGCCAAACAGGAAAGTTTAATGGGAATGTGGTGGGAATCACCACTCTGCATCCTTCAAGTGCTTAAGAGTGGCAGTAATCTCTGCAATCCCCCCAGGAATCCAGTATTGCTTCTGATTTACTATTTTGCTAGGTAGAGGCAGTTCTAGTGGCTTCCCCTTGTACCTTACTACCATAATAGCCCTCACTCCATGACCCAGTGTGGGGATTCTGCCAGTTACTCAGTATGTCTATTCCAATTGTGCAATCTGGAACTGTGGAAATACCTACAGAATGGGTCCAGGGGCCCACTGGTCCTACTGTTAGATGGACCTGAGATAAAACTCCATCAATCACCTGACCTCCATAAGACTCCACCCTGACTAGGGCAGGGGCCAGAATGACATTTTGGGTCTCCTGGAATTAATGCCACTTCTGAACCAATGTCCAATAATCCCCAAAATATTTGATGATTTTCATTTAACTGTGCATAACAATTGCACAGTTACCCTTGATAAAGGCCATAAGTCTCCTTGGGGAAGGCTGGGAGGAAGATTAATAGTATAAATCTGTGGCAATGTAATAGGGTCTTTCCCCAAAGGGACCTGGCCTTCCCCTCATTCAAGGGGCCCTGAGGCTGTAAACTGTCTTAAGTCTGAGAATTGATTAAGGGACCATGACTCTATTTTGCAATTCAAGTTAGACTTCTGTTCACTTGGCCTAGAACTCTTCTGCTTATACTTCTCAAACAAGAATTCAGTGAACTACCCATCTGTTGTATTTCTAGGTACCCCATGATCTACTAGTCAGTGCCATAGTTTTCTATGTGTCAGAATATTTTGACTCCTGCTTTGAGTTTGCTCTACATTATGATAGCCATACCTACCTTGTCTTTGGTGATTAAATACCACCACATGGCTTCTGCCAACTCAGGATCTGATCATCCCCATTGTGTTAAGGATTTCAGCTCAGTGACAGCTATTCTCACAGTAATATTTGATTTACAGAGAGGCACAACTACAGAGATCTACAGGGATGATTGAGCTAGTCTCACAATTCTGGTAAAATGTTGGTTCTCTGGACATTCCTAGGGTGTGTAAGCAACACTTCCATGAAAAGTCTACTCTAACATTCTAATCTCTCTAAGCCTTTGGATTCCCTCATCCACATTATACCAGGGCAGTTTTGGCATTTTAATCTCAGGTAATGTTGGCCACCTTTTGATCCATCCTTCAGCCAACCAACCAAATAAACTATTAATGCCCTTTCTAACTCCTCTAACTATAACTTTGAATCCAGAATCTCTGCTTAGTGGGCCCATATCAATAAATTCAATGTGATCCAGCTTTATATTCCTTCTACCAGTATTACATACCTTTAGTATCCTTACCCACACATATTCCCTTGATTTCTGTCTGTGTAAATCGGTAAACTCATGCAGTTCTTTTGGAGTATGGTATACCTCCTCATGGGTGATACTTTGTACCTCACCTTTTGGGGCCTGTTAGGACTTTAGTCTAGTTATAGGTCAGGAAGAAAAGAGGGGTTGTCATAAAAAGAATTAGAAGTGTCTTTCAAATATAGTACCTCAGGGCATTCCTTTGCAGTTTCATCTGGTGCAAAGGATTAATCTCTCCAGACAGAGGAGAGAGGGTTGTTTCCCCAAGGGAGGTGGTTACACATCTAGCAGGCACTTAAAGGTTAACTTCTTCAGGTGGAGGTTGCTGGCCAACTCCTCAGGATGGGCTGATGGTCAGGAAGGCATTTACTCAAGGCAGGCTGGACACTGGGCAGCTTTTTCCTCAGGGAAGGCTAGTCATCACTGGGTATCTGTCTCCTCAGATTAGGCTGGAGATTGGGTGGCTGCTTCTTCAGGACAGGCTGGAGGTGGGGTGGCTATAAACTCAGGGCAGACCACTAAAGGTTTATCTAGAAAAGACTCAGAAGAATCTAGGGTTTCAACGTTCCCACAGCCATCATTATCAATTCATATGTCCACATCCCAATTTTCAGGCTCCCACTCCTTTCCAATCAATGTCCTCACTTTAACAGCAGACACTTTGCAAAGTTGAGATTTCAGTTTATGTGGTTAATCTGCTACTCTAACAAAGAGACTCTGCATCTGGTTTACAGAGAGCTCAAGTCTGCAGAGACAGGAAATAG
>PVIY010042169.1:0-21142 GCA_004026745.1 Myrmecophaga tridactyla
ATAGAATTAAATCATGATCATGTCAGCTGCATCCACAGCTGACTCCATTTGTAATCAGCCAAAGGGGAGTGTCCTCTACAATGAGTGATGCTTAATCTAATCATGGGAAGCCTTTTAAGGAGGATTCAGAAGACACAGGCTCTCTTCCTGCTTCGGCCAGTGAGCCTCTCCTGTGGAGTTCATCCAGACCATCCATCGGAATCATTGGCTTCACAGCCTGCCCTGTGGATTTTGGACTTTGTGTTCCCCTGGTCACATGAGATACTTTTATAAATATTAAAGATATGTTTCTGAAAGAGCATGTCACAGAGGACAAAAGGAACAGATTATCACCTGCAAGACTGGCAGAGGACAGTCAGTTTCCTGTGAAATTTTTTCCATCCATTTAAAATTGCCTTAAACCTCCTTCCCATCTATTCTGTGCCATTTGGAAATCTCAAATTTTCACAAATAGGCCAACATTTACATACACACATATCGCATCACAACTCTATTGGAGGTAGGTGAAATTAAATATTCACTGTAAAAAGTAAAAATCACAATTTAAGAATTGATCATATTTATTCTTTAAATTTTCTTCCTGCATTCCAACAACAGAGGATTTTTTCACTGGCTCTTTGCTTAGTTATTATGAAGCTGGGGATTATGCACTCAAAATCCAGAAATAATAATCACCACCCCAGACTTAATGGATCTGCTCTAAAATCTTACAATTCAGGCCCTTTTTCCTATAAGCATTTTTCTAAAAGTGACCATGACATTGTTGTTCTTTTGGTTCTGGCTTATTGTGTCTCACCAAGTGTCTCACATGTTCATTCACATCATTGCATGCCTCACGACTTTGTTCCTTTTTGTAGAAACACAGCCTTCATCATAAGTATACACCAACATTCACCAATCTACTTTTCCATCAGTGCATCCTTCAGCCACCTACATTCTTCAGGCATGATGTAGAGGGCCTGAAGTTCACAGTACAACAACATTCTCAATTTTAAATAATTTCATTGTTCCCAAGAGAAAGAAAACCAATAAGCACACCCTCACCTAATAGAAAATCTAAACTTCTTAACTCTTGTCCCTTCCCCCATTATTTCCCTCTGCTGTTGCTGTGGTAGTGCTGATGGTTTCCTTTTGAACATAGCTCATAGCATGCAACAGCAGTTTTCCCTAAAGCTTTAACTTTTACATAAGATTAAGACATTTTTATATTACTGATCTGGTTAAATCAAAGTAAATCAATATATAAGGTAAAAATAACTTTGTCTACATTTTAAAGCTTTAACTTTTGTATAAAATAAAAGAAAATGTTTATTTTGTCCAAAATTTGTGCTGTCTAATTTAATCTGTCTAATAAATGAAGCTGGATTAGATCATGAATTAAATACTTTACTTATAAACTTTATTTAATATAAATCCTGGAATAAAGAATGAAATCTTAATGTTTTATACAAGTTAATGTTTTATACTCTGCATTTCAGAATATTTGGGGCAAAAATAAAAAAGTGTTTTGAAAAGTCCCTTGAGAAACTAGAAAAAATAAAACTATTAAGAATTCCCCAGGTGGGCAAGCTTAACATTTTCTTAAGCAAGAAAAACTCAATTTAATAGGCTGAGGCCTCAGTTTTAAGGCTTGCCCTTATGAAATTATTTCTATAATAGTAAATGAAACCCACTTGAATTTAGTGCCTATAAACCATCTCCAGAAAATCTCTGCTGTTGCTCAACTGTGGTGTCTCTCTAAGCCAAACTCTGAACTTCCCCCCAACATGGGACATAGTTTCCAGGAGTACAAACATGGCACTGGCAGTGTGAAACATAATAAGCCCTGAAATTGCAGGATGTAACTGGCCCTACCACCATGAGACATAAGCTCCAAGGATGAAGCTGGCCCTAACATGGATAAACTTGCCAAAATGGGGAAAAGAAATAAAGTTTCAATGGCTAAGAGATTTCAAATTGAGTTGAGAGATTATTCTGGAAGTTACTCTTATGCAAGATTCAGCCAAATATTGTAAACTGCTACAATGCAGCAAACCCCAACCATGTTCCTAGAAACCCTAAAAATATCTGGTGCTGTATGTAATTTTACTTATTAAGTTTGTTTTTCAGAAATTTGAAAACTCCAAGTAATTGCAATGCCAGAGAAGCTTTGAAACCTGAAGATTCTAAACTCTCCAAAAATAACAACTAGTTTCATCATTCATCCCTTTGCCTTTCTCTCAAATCTTATTTTACTCTTCTCCACCACTTTACATGCTATACTGCTCCCCATAATTGAGCTCTTATTATCCTTCTGTTAATTTTTCCTCTTAGTCCCCTGCCTCTTACAATGTCTGTCTAGATTTGTTCACAGGTCAATAACATTCATAACCAACCAGCAGAATTCTGAAAACATACTTCTACTACAGCTCCTGTTGCACAAAAACACCGCTACCTGTTCCAACAGAAAATGCCCAAAAACCAAATTAAAAATGCCCCCAGGCAGCTTGGAGCAATTTCTTCTCCCTTAACTTCACCTGCACTCTGCAGGAAGTAGCCAGCAAAAGAATATGATGCCCCTACTCATTCAAAGTTACTTCGAGTTAAGCTAAGGCACTCACCAAAACCCAACACCAGCTTCATTCAATTTTCTTAAAAAGAAAAGGCAGAAATGTTAGGTCTTAGAAAAAGAATTCTAAGAGCAAAAGGAACTCTTGATGCAGAACTCCTTTCAGCCCCCCTATTCAGCATCCTTGGCAGGTCCAAGGATCCAGATATAAACCAGTTGCCATATTGGCTGGTGCTATATCCTTCAGATGGTGAATGAAAACACTCCAGATAACTGGAAATAGGTCATAATCTGTCTCTGCTCTCAACACCCTCCCGTACCAGTGTCTCACCCTGCCCAATACATAGAGTTGCACATCAAAGGGGAATACCTCAGCAATCTATCATACCCTAAGTCAGCAAGCCCCCATCCAATCAAAGGACAACACACCACCTAGTGGAAGCCCTCCCTTCCTGGCACCACTTTCCCTTCAAGACACAACTCCCAGAATGAAAAATGAGAGCAATTTTTCTTTCCTTTCACTGACTCCCACCTGTCTGCTTTCTCACTGCATTTTATCTCTTCAATAAATCTGTTATGCTTTGACTCATTTTCTCATGTGGATTCCTTAAGGACTCTGTGTCTAACAAGAACTATTCAAATACATGCCCCCAATCACTCAAATTGGAAGTACTAAAGCCAGAATGTGAACTGAACAGGTTGATTCCAAAGCTTTTGTTTCTAACAGTCCCCTCTAATGTTCATAGTAGTACATGCTCTGTACAAAACCTGAAAAATATGCTATTTTTAATATCTGTGAGGCACAAGAATACTGTAGCATTGGTTTGAAGGTGATATGAGTTATTTATATATATTTTCATCGAAACAAAAGCATTTATTTGAACAAACAACACAAGTTTTATAAAATATACAAATCTTCTAACAAATCAGTTCTCACAGGTACTTAAAGCAATTTTAAAAAGTCACACAAACTTTTAAGATTACAGTGTTTAATGTTTATCATGGTAAATTTCTACAGCTAGTAAGATAACAGATGAATTAGGCCTCAGACTGCATCGTAGGGAATCTTTATTGGGCAATCCCAATTACACCACAAGCCAGATGACTTTATATATATATATAAAACTTTAATCGCAGCTTGCCATTTAACACATACTATAATGCTACTTTTTTGTAATTTTAAGTAAGCTAATATGTGAGTTTTTCCAATGAGAAGAGCAACATCTCAAACTTCTAACTATTCATGAGTCAATTTTATGTTAAGGCTATTGGAGTTTTATTGAAACCTGTTTCAGAATGCTCCCAACTCTAGGTTACATAGTTTTTGCATTTGCCAAAGCATAGGCTCCTGCACTTAAGAAATGTGCACTTCACTGTATACATTTTATCTCAAAAACAAACAAATGAAGCTACAAAGTGAAGGGAGACTGACAGAAGAATAAAGATGGCAGCATCACTATTATTATTAGAAATAGACCCAGCTTTAGCCTGACATTGTATAAATCACAAACTCAAACTTTGTTGCAGACATTCAGATTCAAAGAGTAGTCTTCCATAGGATGTCCTTAATGAAGACAGGTGAGCTCCAGATGGAAAAATATACCTACACATTTTAGTTAATATCAGTTTTACCAATTTTTCTTTGCTGTAGCCACAGAAGTCAGCTTTGACTGTACTAAGTAAAAAAAGCAGTGTTTTGGCTGAAGACTTGGTTCTCCCAAGTCAACGTGCAGCCAGAAGATAAGGCAGAAAAAATAGAAAAAAACCCAGAATGATTGAAGGGTGAATAGTTCAAACCACAGGATTGCTGATCATTTGTAGAATCAGTTCAGGTTTTAAGCCACCACTGCATTCAGTTTGACATGTAAACATTGTAATTACTCACTTAAGATGACCCAAGGCAAGCATCCCTGCCTCCTCCTTTATGAACCAAGGAATCCCTTTCCTCTACTGTCAAAGTAGAAACAAGAACTGGGTGACCCATAAGAGAATATTTCCTTCATTTCTAAACTCCATGCAGTGGGACTTTCCCTCCAAAAGAATGCAATCAGGGTGTTAAAGGCTGGGCAGTTTTTAAATTCTGGGTGACCACCAAAGGCAAAGTTTTATACATTTTACAAACCAATATTCAAAAACTTAAAGAGTCACCCATACACCCCCATGTGGAAGTTTCTAATCCAGTGGGTCTGGAGGAGTATGAAAACATCAAAGTAGCCCAGCCTTATTTCTCATGATGCTCTAGTTGGAAATGAGTTTTGTCAGCCCTATTTAAACTGAACAAACACACTTGGGAAAACATTCAATATCCTTTTCTTTTGCTCACTTCATATCCTACTCTCATTATAATTAGAGAAAAAGAAGTTTTTTATCCTGTATATTATCTTTTGTGTCAGTTATGCCCATACAGTACATTTTCAAATAAATTCAGAAGCAGGAGAAGAGAAGAAGGGGGAATAAATTAGAAGGAATGAGGGAAGGAAAACAAAAAAAAGTGGAGAGGTGGAATGCCAAAATAAAACAAGAAAGAATAGATGGAAATATATGACAAATTTCAGAGAACTACGTTGGATGCTGTTGGTTTCCAATGTCTATTTGAGATCCAACTTACTAAGAATGAAGTTTACTATACAAAGAATGAATAAAAATGCTGGGAACAGAGAAAAGGAATTTGAGAAGAAGATCAATGCACCAAAAGTAGTATCTAAATTTTTTTTTTAACATTATGCCAAAATCCAAAATAAATAAATAAATAAAGTTCTCCTCACCCATCTCAGGAACCTCTATTTCATGCTGTTGCTGCTTGTTTACTTGGTCACAGTGTCAGGGAAACTTGCCATGATTGTATTAGTACAAGTCGGTGCCCAGCTCCGCACCCCATGTACTTTTTCCTGAGTCACTTATCCTTTGTGGGTCTGTGCTTCTCTTCCAATGTGACTTCAAAGATGCTAGAGATTTTCTTATCAGAGAAGAAATCCATTTCCTGTCCTGCTTGTCTGGTGTAGTGCTACCTTTTAATTGCCTTGGTCCATGTTGAGTTCTATATCTTGACTGTGATAGTATGATGATTAAATGAGAAATATGATACAGCAAGGAGAACTCAAAGCTATGTCTTTATTTTTAACTTTAATTCTTTTAAAAATTCTAAACATGTAAATCAAAATTTTTATTACAATAGTTGATGTGTAGGAGTAGTCATTTGGGTTGTTCACCAGGTACTTTTTATTTCCCTGCTTTGTAGGCCCATGACAGAATTAAATTTCTGGCTCCCTTGGTGTTATGTGGGACATGTGGTGATTTCTGGATAATGAGTTGGAATAGAATACAAATGTGTTCTTTACAGTTGAGCATTTAATTGTTATGAGAGACCCCTCAAGTTGTCTTTAAAAAATGCATCATAGTTTATTCTTATGCATTATATAGATATCCCTTTTCAGTTTATGGTGTATTAGAGTGGCTAAAAGGAAGTACCTGAAACTGTAGAGCTGTATTTCAATAGCTTTGTTTCTTGAAGATATAATGTTTACAATATGACTGTGTGGTTGTGAGAACCTTGTGTCTGATGCTCCTTTTATCTAGAGTATAGATATGTGAGTAAAAGAAATATGTAAAAAGTAAATAATAAGGGGAACAAAGGTTAAAATAAATTGAGTAGATTGACATATCAGTGGTCAATGAAAGGGAGGGATAAGGGGCATGGTATGCATGAGATTTTTCTTTTTCCTTCTTTATTTCTTTTGCTGGAGTGATGCAAATGTGCAGAAAATGACCATGGTGATGAATACACAGCTATGTGATGTTATTGTGAGTCATTGATTGCACACCATGTATGGAATGTTTGTATGTTAAGTTTTCACAATAAAATTTTTTTTAAATGTGTCACGGTGACCAGCAAGATTTAAGATGGTGCTTGCTAAGTCATTACGGAGTCTTGATAAGGAGATATAGAACAGAACCTTAAGCCAACTCACATTGGACAGGTAGAGTGGATTAGAAATAAATCTTTGTTTTTATAAACTACTACGATATATTTAGTTTGCTGTTTTCACATAATGAGTTAACCTCTTCTGCCTGACACTATATCAATTTATACACAATTCAAGCATGCAGAAATATGTATCACAAAATAAAAACCTCAACCCTTAAAAAAATCAAATTTGAGATTTTATTTTGTGTTTAGTGTTTTTCTACATTTTTACCTACATTGTGTAAAACTACTTTTATAATTATTATTTGTCTAAAATACTATGAATTCAATTCTCAGCTTTTACAATAATTTTATTTTCATAGGGTTAACAACTATCTATAGTTTTCCTTTTACTTCCTTTTTTTGATGGCCAAAAAAAGTTCTTGTTGAAGAGTTGGTGTTTAAATACAATTATTGCTATCATCTATTTAAAACTTTTCATTTATTTAGCATGTTTTGATTACCAGTCAATGTGTTTTAAACCAGATATTCAGTAGAAAACAAAACAGAAAGCATTCTATATTACCATGAAGAGTTGGTGATCAAATAGTGGGACATCAAAGCAAAGCCATGATAAAATAATTTCAGGTATGGTGAGTGTTATGGAGAAGGTTCAATGGGACAACAATGGAAGAAAATGACCCAGCAGGATCAGAAGTGAGTGGTGTGATAATATGTCAGTTTCAATGGATGGGAAAGAATTGATGTCATTAGAGTTGAAGCCTAAATGAGAAGGCAAACATAAGCAGATCTTGTAGAATTTTAGCCAACAAAACAGTACCAAATATAAAGCATCAGGAATGAAATCTGGTGTATTGGAATAGTAGAAAGAAAGGCAATATGTCTGAGCCTAACAAATGGGAGAAAAAAAATAGGGGTTGTGGCCAGAATGGTGCTCCCTTTGTTTATTCGATGATGTTGCAGGTTGAAAAATTGAAGAAGCAAACAGAGTGTAACACTTTTCCTTTCATATCCATATCTTAATTGCTGTTACCTGATATGTGGTCAATGTTCCTTCAGGTTACACAGAATGAGGCCATCAGTAATTTGCTTGTCAAGTTTTCTATGTTATTATTATTTAGTCAAGAGAAAATTATGCAACAATTAGTAGACATTCTATTGTCCAATTCTTGGTTCCTTCTATGCTTCCCTCTACATAAGATATACCTGAGGCATCATCCCCTCCAGCAAGTCTCCCCTATTACATTCAGGCAATTTTCATGGTTGCCCTATCATGGTCCACCCACAAATTTATAAATCTATCATTGCATGCATAAGCATGGTACTGTCATTATTTGTACAGGCATCTGTTTCTTCCACTATTAAGGAATTTCTTGAAGAAAAAGGCTACGCCCTTATGTTTTTTTATCTTTATCAACATAGCATAAAGAGATGATGCTACACTCACATTAGTTGATTAAGAATTTGTCAATCCGTTTATTTTTCTGTTTCTTCCATTTGCTATGGCCAGTTACAGAGTTGTCTCTAATACTCCCTTCTTCCATTCTAACATGTAATGGACAGAACAATAGATGATCACTTTACTTTAGCAAAATCATGTTCAAACTCTTTATTATATTCCATAGGTCAGATAAATGGTCTGTTGCAAACCCATTGAGGGAAGCCCTTTCTCATCAGAAATCTGACAAAAAAATTTTATTGATGTCAGACATGAATGATCCCAAACTGGATGTCCTTTTTCAACAGATAAGAAAGTATGTTGAACTATATTAAAATAATTTCTAGAAACTCACCCTTAGCAATAAACATTTGTAGCAATTCATCTTCCTGGAGATCCATTTATAATCATAATTTATATTTGGAAAAACAACTTGAAAATTGTATCACTCTCATAAATATCATTTCATTTTCATTTTCATATCAAATGTTATATTTGAAGATGACCAAATGCTGTGAAATTAGGAAATTTGCCAGAAACAAGTAGGGAGCCTGGGAGAGTGGAAAAGAAAGGGCTGTGATGGGGAAGTTCTTACCGCCTCAATGGACATCTCCAGCCCTGACCTACCCTCCGCCTTTTCTATTGTACACAAATATTTCAATATGTTTCCATTCCACAACCTAGGGGAGACCTTTGGTCTAAAGGAAAGTCCTGACCATACCCTGAACTCCAAAGTAGGAACAAACAGTCCCAGCTACTTGTCAAAAGGTTACTTGATAGATGCTTTTTGTTTAATCTTGGGATCCCCTCCACCACCACATGCTGCACAAACTTGTCCTTTTCCTATAAGGGAAAGGTGGGGGGTGTTAGGTTTGTATCTTAAGGTTCGATAGCTCTGGTCCCATAGGGAATTGAAAAAAAGCACAAGGAGCCTCAGGTAGAGTGGTCTTTTTTAATTAGTCCCTTCACTGTACTCTGCTCTCTTTCTTTCTCCCATGAGGCTTGCAGAGCCATAGTTTCTTATATACTAAATTACACACAAGTGGCATTTTTTTTAACAGATGACTTTACTTATGGGATACATGATTACATAAATGCATATTACATTAAGTGACATCATTTGTGGGATACATGATTAGATACATGCATATTACATCATTGGTTACACAAGCTATTTTGTTTCATGCTCTCCTGGAAAATATGAAGTTTATCTTAGCAGGCTGTTTACAGTGAGTAATGTTTCTGGCTCCCACACTCTACCTCTTATATGGTCTGCATTCTAGGGGATGCCTTATCTCACAGGGCTGCTTCTTGGGTCCATAGACCATCACAATAATAAAATGAACAACAAAATATTAAAATCCTAAGGTTATGTTACCCAATGCCAAGTCTCTGTCATGGAGTTTTACTAAGAATATAAAGGATCCAGTGAGAAGGAGTGAATGGCTTGTATTTTCTTGTTTATATTATGCAAGGTACCTGTAACAGAATCCTGCTTTTATATGTGATGCAGCACAAGTTTCCTTTCATGCAGCTGTTAAGAGATTTAAAGCCATTTTGTTTTGCAAATTAACCCTTTTTATCTGAGTCATTTTATTCATTTTTACATATAGGCAGCCATCCCACCACGTTTTGGGAACTGCAGATATCATAGTCTCATCATAAAAAGACTAGGTGTCCACGTTGCCACCTGCCAAGGAACTCCTTACATTGCTAATGCACCACAGTGTTTTTTTTTTAAAAAACCTATATGTTTAGACATAAGCCTCCCCAACCATTTTGGATGGCTTATCCATAAAAGTGTGTGTGTGTGTGTGTGGGGGGGTTGTCCATGTCCTAGATGGGCAAAGCATAAACTGCTCACCATACTTTTTTCCAAGCTAGAGAATTGCAATGATTTTATTCTAACCATGTCCAGTTCTGTACAGTGGCTAGTGCTTTCTGCCAAGGGAGCCCTTTAGCTGCTTTTGCTCAGGCCATGTTAGCACAATTAGGATGCAAGACATAAGCTTCTTGAAGCAAAGAACTTTCCCCAGTGTTAGGAAGGGACACATTGTACAGGAGTTAGCCATTTTTAACCCAAGTTTGCACCTGCAAACCTCGGGTTATCCTATCACCCAGAAAGGGCTTCAGTTAATATTTTCCATGGTCATGTTCATTTATCCACTGTCTTTGGTTGCAAAACACAGGGGCTGGTAATAGTAACCCTTTTCCCCACACATTGTTTTTTATTCTTTAACACATTACTTCTTTTCACTCACATGTGCAAAGACAAGGCTCATTTCCTTACTATTAAGCCTAAAGGGGAGTAGTCTGTGAATACCCCCCGACATTTACTGGGACCAGGCCAGCTCCAATCCCAGAAGATAAGGCACTCCCTTTCTGCTCTTGACACTTTGGGATCAATAGAAAAGCCCTGAATATGGGCTGTAGCAGAAGTTCATAAATTCCTTTAGGAAGTATGAATAACAATTTAGGGGGGTTGTTCTATCCTCACCAACTGTACAAAGATTCATGACACCTGTTAAGACATTCCCAGTGAATTGTCTGTTGTCAAACCATCCTCTTCTCATTGAGGTAGTGATAGTTGCATAGTTGAAAAGATGCTCAATATAATCTTTCAGCTGGAAAGTGATTAGTATAGCCTTTGGTAGCTAAAAAATGGTCATTATAATCTCTCTACTCAAGCAGCTTTCACTCTTCAAAAGTCTAAAGCCTCTGCTGGAAAAGCTTGCTGTTGGTCTAATCCCAAAAGTTTACACTCTCTTCCTAGTTATATTAACCAGACCTCAGCTTTATTTACAGGACAAGGGTTTGAGATGCCTGCACGGTCAGCAGATAAATGAAGACCAGGTCCCTACATGAAGGAGCTTTACATCAATGTCAGAACCTGCACTGTGGTTAAGGTCACAGCTGATAGATCCCCAGAGCTGGGAAAACAGGAAGTTTAACCTACAGGGTAACATGATATACTCACCAAGCAGGAACGAAGCAGGCAAGCATTACTCATTTTTAATACGTCCTGCAACAAATACTCAGTTTTTTTTTTCTTTTTTATTTTCTGCTGTTCTCTTACCCTTTGTCCTTTCTTTGTCTCCCTGGCTATAAAAGCCAAAATCCTTTTTCTCTCTTAGAATCAGTCTTGGAATAATGTCCTCCAGTTTCCTGTATGTGCACCTACAATAAAAGCAACCTTCTCACCAAAGACACTCATGTCTCTGTTCAGGGCCTGATAGGGTGGCTCCAACTGCTGAGACCTCCAATTGGTGTGGTAGGAAAAGGAATAGTTTTGAAGTTGTTGAGACCTGGGTTTGAATCTTTTTTATTATTTATTCTTTGGCTGAATGGTCTTAGAGAAGCCATATCTCAGCATCTAGTCATTCGGCTGAAAATTGTGGGCAATGATACTCATCTAGTGTTGGTGTGTGTATACGTGTAGATCAAATACTATTTGTAAAGTACCTTTCTGTCAATTACATTTTGAAGACTTTGTGTCAATTTTGGACACAATTTTAAGAAATAATTTCAAACATAGGAGGCATGTTTAAAAATAAGTTATATATTCTTGAGTCATTTATTTCCTTAACATATACTTACTGATTATCTGTTCTGTTGTCACTGGTATGCTATCATTCTCTTCCTCTTATGACCTATCATAGCTCTGTGTGTTTTACTTCTGGACATTAATTATTTATACCTAGAATTATTTATTACCTTTTTGGGTATCCCATCAGTGCTCAATCTCCTTTAGATGAAAGATATCTTTTTTATATATACTTATAATGCAGATTAAACAGCATTGAGCTTTGGCCTTTGCATATATTGTGTGAATTGTTAAATGACAAACAATGTAGGAAATATGTTAGACATAACAAAGTGATGAGAACCACTAAGTGAATTCAGTTTTGTGAGAAGTTAAGAGTGTTCCCAGAATACTTAGTTTTGTTCCTCAGTATTGTCTAAAAGTACAACTTTAGTCTCCATATCAGACACTTGGTTTCAACTCCAGTGAACTATAAAATGTAGTTATTTTCCCTAATATCCTGATTCAAGGAAATGTAGTCCTACCAATTAGTGTCTCCACCTCTCAGGGCATTCTGCACTGGGATCCCATTTCTAATTGCTTCTTCTTGACACCTTTGGGAAAACTCCTGATATAACTTCTGAGATTAAAAAAATATATGGGTATAAATCCTCCAGCAGTAGCTAGAATTTGACCTTTCTGGTCATGAAGAAAACTCTTCTTTTTATAGGTAGGAGGGGAAATGGGTATGTATTTTCACTTTCAATACCCGGTAATTTATTTATGCTCTTCATTAAACCTTGTACCTATTAGGTAGGTATTGGTATAGTACCTTGTTGGAATAGGTAGTTTTGGGAGAAATTTTGTCAGACAGTTCATTATTCATGAAACAAAATCCATAGGGACTTACTCAGTTCTGGCTTTTATTTTTATGATATAATCATAAAGCCCCCATGCCATGGATCCCAAGCAGATGTTTTTTTTTCATTGTATCAGTTTCTATTATTCTTTTTGTGTTTTCAGGTTTCCTTAATCTCTTGGTGACTAATGTCACCATGCTCCATTAGAAAGGGACAAATTAATATACAGCCATATAGTGTCACTAATGTTTTCAAAATTTTCTGGCCACTAAGAAGTAAATAAATGCTCAAACAGACATTTCCTGGTAGATCATTAATCTTAAGGGAAAGTAGTCTCTTAGCTTGAGTATGTGAAAGTAAAGAGTTTAGAAGAAGTATTTCTGAGGCCCTTTTGGTTCTCTTATTTTTTGCGGTTGTGGTTTGCTTTCCAATGTTTGGTATCTTTCTCAATACCCTGTTACTGCCTAGTACCGGGGTTTTAACAAGTGACTCATGTGCTCCTGGGGATTCTTTTTTTTATCTTCTTGATATTTTTATTTTGTTTTGTTTTTGCTTTTTCAACCATGGCCCTTGAAATGTAAGTCAATCCAGATCATACTTAAAGAACTAAATTGTGCCAAGGATCTTATAACAATCCATCAAGGAAGGATTTTTGCCTTGTCTTGTCAAACTACACATCTTCTGGCAGAATCATTCAGAATTATTAAAGTTGCTGACTGTGTGTGATTTTATCTGGGGTCATTTCTTTTTCTTTTCTTTTTTTTTAAAGGAAGAAGGAAGAAATTTATTTGGAACACAGTCAGGCATCTGTATACTTTATACTCAGAACACACAAATGATTACTTTATAATATGACTAAAAATCTCTCATTACAATTCAGCACTACTTCAAAGGTCAGAAAAGCCCCAAGTTTGAAATAAAATCAGCTTTGATATTTAAAACTCAAATTTTCTGCAATATTATTTCCAAATGCTAAATAATAGCAGAAATATGTTAGTTTAGAAAATTAAGTTATGGCTTCAGAAAAGCTAATTCAGAGCTCTCTTTATTTAAATGATACTTTCTTATTTAAAGGTCTCACAAGTATCATCTCTTTCATTAGGTCTTTTTCGGTTATTCTTTATCTGCTTTTTAAATTCTTCCAGCATTTTTATTCCTTTATTACTACTGTCTTATATTATACCCTAGTACATGTTATTCTAACTGAAGTATAAACTGTTGGATGCTAAGGATTAGATTTTCCCTATTTATGATAGCATTTACTAACAGTATATACAAATTCAAATATTTGGGGACACTTCTTAACTCCCAGGAGCAGTTTGTTATGTTGGTTTTATTTGTATATTAGCACTCTCTGTTTTACATAGTTCTGCAATTCTAGAATTAAAATATGATTAGTGATCATGATTTCCATGAAAAACTGCATGGACCAATGAGACAACATTTTATAGTGAGGACTTGTGGCCTGAGCAAGGCTGAAAGTTCCTTCAAAACTAAGTTAGCATCAAAATTCAAGTTTTGTTCTAGTGAAATTGTTCATGGACTGAGGGTTACAAGGAAAGCTTCTCAGCTTCCTTCTCGCCAACTGAGACATGATTCCTATGTGTTATTCTACATTCTTGGCCTGAATTTCTTCCTACACTTAATAGTTAGACTGCTGATACTATGGTCTTTCCTCTCATTCCTCCACCTTTTAACTTTGATAGGAGCTGAGTCTCTACCACCTGTATATCTCAAAAAGAACTCTATTTCCAGCTAGGGGTTTTATTCATGTTTTTCTTACATTGTCCATAGTGCCAGTCACTTGTGTAGAAAAGGGAGGCCATAATAATAGGTAAATTTAATTTTTAAAATATTTGTCAACAGTTACTTTTCCACAAGCAATCACTCAACTGAAAAGAAGCAATGAACTTTCCTAGGAAAGTAGCACATTACAGAGGAAGAGTGCTAGACAGGAAACTAGAATGTTTGATTCCTTTCCTGATTCTTGCAATTTGAGCTGAGGTCAGGCCATATTGTTAAACTTTCTGAAACTGTTATCCACCTAACTGAACCTATTTACTCTATCTTGTGTACCTTCTTAATTCTAGCATTCAGTGCCATGTCTGGGACATGAAAGGGGCCCAATAATTACTTGCTATAAGCATACATGCATAAATAAATGAATCCTTACAATATTTTTCAGAGTTAAATTGTTGTCTGAACTATACAATTTCATGGTAATAATAGTTGTACAACTGTTGAAATACTCTTTAAAACTTAATATCTAAAAACAGAAATGGGATTCAAATTCAGAAATTCCTTAAATATAAAATGGAGTAATGCAGTACCTGTTTCATAGCATGGTTGTTGGAATTAAATGAGATAATACACATGAAACATTTTAGTGTGGTGCCTGCAAGATAAGAACTCATTAAATGTTAATATTATTTCTATTATAACTGAAGAGCAAATTAGCCAGGCCTACTAGTTAAACTGATATTCATAAAGAATGAAGTGATACATTGGTTTCCTGAGTCTAGTTAGATGGTGTGGAAATTTTTATAAAGCCTTCTGACAAGTTCTGTGATATTAACATTTGTTGATGTCAAAAACATCCTGTGGAAAAAAAAGATATTTAGTTGTAATTTTTTTCTGTACAGTTAAACTACTGAAATTTGTTTGTAAATTAAAATTTGGAAATGCATGTGCATATATAATATTCAACTTTTTAATATATTATGTGGTTAATGTAATTTGTGATAAGTTCAGTAAAATACATGTACCATCTATACAAATGATAAGCTACAAATACGTAAGAAATGCACCTGAAATCACTACCCAGAATTTAAAAATATTATTTCTGTGATTGGTGTGAAGTAAAGATGGAATTTAACTTTTATCTCATTGAAATAATCAATTAAGCCAACAGACAATAGTGAAGTCATTTGAACCTTGATCTGGGGTAAAGAGAAGGAGTTGAAGACATAGCAAATTTTACTGATAGTGGACTTTGAATTCTAACTGTCAAAGAAAGGTCTCAAGAGTTGGGGAGTGATGAAAGAAGGAGAGAAACCACAGGATGAGAGCTTGAAGGAGATCAGTGAAGGGTACATAGGGGATGGGCTGGGTTGCTGGACTTTCTGGCATGCAGGTCATAAATAAAGATGCAAGGTATAATGAGAGAAATCTTTGAGAATTCCAGGCAGATGATGGTAGTGAGGCTCTGAGCATTGGGGGGTAAGAAAGTTCAGGATATGTATTATAGATACATCTAATCATCCCAGAAGATCATGTTGGAAGGCCAGGGAAGATATGGTTTTAATTCTAGTGTATAGGTTCTTGCTGTTCCCTACTGGGGGAAGAGGTTTTTCTTGAAATGTGTGTCTAGAATTCTGTTGAAAGACTTGGGAACATCTGGAGAAGATGGCGTAAGACTATGCCTCCTTTGTTCACCTTTCTTTACCAGGCTTTTTTTCTTTTTTAAACATAAGTATTTAAGTCTAAAAATTTCTCCATTTGTACTTCTTTTCATGTAGTTCAGTGGCAGAATTCTCACCTTCCATGTGGTAGACCTGGGTTCAATTCCCAACCAATGAACCAAAGAAACAAAACAAACAAAAAAGCAAGCTTAATATCTCTTCTCAGTGAATCTACTTTTTATCTGTGGGATTTTAATAATGATTCAGTTTTAACCATTTATGAATTTCTGTTATGATTTCTTCTTTGACACGTGTTATTCAGATTTTTAAAATTTACTGAAGCATGGTAATTTTACAATTTCACTTTGTTATTTTCTTAGTTTCCAACTTAATTATGTGGTGTGATGAGCTAATGTAGTCTGAAGCTAGAGATTTTTGAAATCTGTTTAAACTTGTTCATGATAGTATTTGTAATTTTTCATGTAGTCTTAAGAAAAGTTCAAATTCTCTCATTTGTGGATCCTGATTTTTTTTATTTCCATGAAACATATAGCTAGCTAACTGATAATTCAACTCTTCTATACCTTTAATACTTTTTTTATTTAACAGATTGCTAATAAATATTTGAGAGAGATATGTTGGGAACTTCCAATCTAGTGGTCTATTTCTCAACCATATTCTATATTTAAAGGTTTTGTGTTTTTTGTAACTTTTTTCCGTGTTTTTTTTTGGGGGGGCGTTAGTATATAAAAGTTTAAAATCTGCATATCTGCTCTTCTGATTTGCTAGCAGCCGGAATGCAACACACCAGAGACAGATTGACTTTTAATAAAAGGGGATTTATTTCATTAGTTCTTTAGAGGAAAGGCAGCTAACTTTCAGCTGAGGTTCTTTCTTACATGGAAAGGTACAGAGTGATCTCTGCTGGCCTTCTCTCCAGGCCTCTGGGTTCCAACAACTTTCCCCAGGGTGATTCCTTTCTGCATCTCCAAAGGCCTGGGCTGAGCTGCAAGTGCTAAGATGAGGTATGCTGAGCTGCTTGGGCTGTGCTATGCTGCATTCTCTCATTTAAGCACCAGTCAATTAAGTCAAACGTCATTCATTGCAGCAGGAATACCTCCTAGCTGACTGCAGATGTAATGAGCAACAGATGAGGTTCATGTACCATTGGCTCATGTCCACAGCAACAGAACTAGGCATGTTCACCTGGACAAGTTGACACCTGAACCTAACTACCACATCTGCTCAATGGACTAAATATTTTATTATTATACGCTGACTTTTTCTGATCCAAGTAATGCTTTTGGTCTAAAAGTCTTTTTTTTTCCTAGTATTAACATTTCCAAGAAAGCTTTATTTTGATTAGTGCTATGGATTATATACTTTTTCACCATTTTTTTTCATGTCTTTTTGTTTTAGGGATATCTTTAAAAAATATCTTATCTGAATTTTGATTTTATGTTCATTCTAAAAAGCCGAGTTCTATCCATTTACTCAATTACTGATATATTTGGAATTGTTTCCACTATTTAACTTGTCTTTTATGAAGATTGATTTTTGTTTAATAGTGTGTCTACTGGTTATTAGTTTTTATGCTGCTACTATTGTTCAGTTTGTTTCTCTTAGAATTTTACCATGCATATTTGACTTAAAATATCTAAAACTAATATCTTAATACTCCTGATGAAAAATATTTGAAATTTAGAAGACTTTAACTCTGATGATTTAATTCTGTAATTATTATTTTACTTTGGAATATGTCAGCTCCATATTTTTTAAACACACTTTTTACATCATCCTCATCACTATCATCATTATCATCATGACTATTATTTAGTTAGACAATGTTCATTTGGATTTATAAATAAACTTACAACTTCATTTGTACACTTTTCCTTCTTTCACCTCAGGTCATGTATTTGATTTTATTTTCCTTCATCCTGAGGTATATCATTTAGATTTTTTTTAATTTTGATATTTACTTTCTTTGCAAAATTTTTTTCATGCTATTCAATTTTTAGGGTGCTGTTCAATGAACATTTGTTGAATAAATGAATGTTCTTGCTAACATAATACTCAGTTTTCTTTTAGATTATATTTCATCTGCATATCTAAATATACCTTTATTGATATAGTGCACACTTAATTTTTTGTGGCAAAAGTATCAAAGCAGAGCAGACCATTGATTGTTCTGTGTATATTAATAGGGAAGAAGTAAGGATTGAGAACCTGAAAATGATTTTTGCATCATCAAGGGTGAATAAGTTAATTCAGTTTACCCTAATGACTAACTAGAATTGACATCCTGAGGAAATAGAAAGCTTGTGGATTTAAAGGGGTTGCATTACTCAAGAATACCAACGAAGATGTTCTTCTCGGTGGGAGTTTTAAAAAAATAGGTCTGAGCAGCAGGCATGTATTAAGGTAAGGTGAAATTGGGAATAAAAAGACCTACTTAAACATATGCTTAGACCTCAAAAATGACTGTAAATAGTTCATCCATATGCTAGGTATTGAAGAAGGACCATAAATTTACCCACTCAGGACTATCTACAAATTGACTAAATTGGGGTGTGGAAATGGAAGAGAATGGTACATGCTATCAACTTTCAATTGTCAACCAAAATGATTAGTTAACCTGACTACCCAAACAATCAAGTTATAAAACAAACTGCACACACCACCACCCCCAATCACAGCAGCAAATACATAAATAAAGCTTCTTGTTGGGTTCCAAACAATGAGATGGACTTTTTGAGATACCTGGTAGGACAGCAGGTCACTGAACCAAGAAATGTGAGGTGAGGGTCTGTTGTTGGTTAGGTACTCACCCTTGGATAAATCACTTCCCACTTTGGGGAAATGAGGAAATTTATCTAGGTCTTCCTTAACACCCTTTCTAACCTTCTACATGTCTATGTGTACATATGATATTGTGCATAGAGGAATAATACACCTTTCTAAATTTCGATTATAATTTCTTCTTTTACATGCAGTTTTTATTTTTTTTCTACTTTTTCAATATATGGTGATGCTTTACAATTTTTCCAAGTGTTACCACAAAATAAAGCCTGAAAGAAAATCATTTTTGGAAAAACTTTTAGCCTTTCTTTATCACATATCTATTCATATCTAATTACAGGAATGCTAGTGAGACATAACTAAAACATTTTAGATATTGTTTACAAATTACAATTTTTAACCAAGCGTTCAATGATTTAAAAACAAAATTCTTATCTCTTCCTAGGTAATAAAACCATGCCTCAAACATAAGGCAAAGAAATGTCCAGAAGAAACTACACTGAGGTGACAGAATTTATTCTCTTGGGTCTAACAAGCCATCCAGAGTTGTGAGTTGCATTCTTTGTGCTATTCCTTGTAGTGTACATTGTCACTGTGGTAGGAAACCTGGGCATGATTGTTTTCATCAAAATTGATTCTTGACTTCACACCCCCATGTACTTTTTTCTCTCAATTTTGTCCCTTCTGGATCTGTGTTTCTCCACAAATGTCACTCCCAAAATGCTAGAAAATTTCCTATCTGAGAAGAAGACCATCTCATATGCAGGGTGTTTGCTGCAGTGCTATATTGTCATTGCTGTGGTCCTCACAGAGCACTGCATGTTGGTTGTCATGGCCTATGACCACTACATGGCCATTTGTAACCCCCTGCTCTACAACAGCAAGATGTCCAAGAGCGTCTGCATATGCTTGATCATTGTTCCTTATGTCTATGGCTTTCTCCTCAGTGTGATGGAAACTCTGAGGACCTACAACCTCTCCTTCTGTGGTGCTAATGAGATCTACCATTTCTACTGGTATGTATAATCTTTTTTTCTCTATTATCGTTTTATTTCTTTTTCTGTTGTCTTTTTGTTTCTTTTTCTGGATTGATGCAAATGTTCTAAGAAATGATGAATATGCAACTATGTGATAATATTAAGAATTACTGATTGTATATGTAGAATGGAATGATATCTTAATATTCTTTGTTAAGTTTTTTAATTAATAAAAAAGTTTATAAAAAAAAAGTTCTTCTCCTTCCTTTTCTCATAGCCCTGGTCTAATGAACAGGAATATAAAGGTAAATAAGCACAAAGTTCCTGATTTCAAATTCAATAGTTTTAAAGCAGAGAGAAATGCAAATGACAGACCATCATAGAATATAATGGTTCAAAGCCTGAGGGAGGAGATGATTTTAAAGAGAGATGCTTGAATTCATTAAACAAGTTAGCAATGTGGACAATAGCTGACAGGGATTCAATTCTTATCTAGTTTTTCAAAATTTCAAAAATTATTTACTCAATATGATGCTTAAGAGGCTTTCTTTCTCTTTTTTCTTTTGTTTCTGATAAGAGTAGTGAATTCATGTTAAGCTAATTTACACTTTCACTAATTTTTTTAATAATAAGTACCTCAGATTTGCATGAAAAATAACTAGAGATAATATTTTTTTATTTTCTGATTATGGAAGAACATATTTTGTGCCTGTAACTTTGATTGCAAAAGCTTTGCCTTTTTTGAAATATATGATAAACAGACCTATTAAATTTTGGTTAGCACAGACTATGATAGGCAGAATTCATTTTTACAAACCTCCCCCCTTTTTTTACAACTTTTTACAATTATTTTATGACAGACAGATTTTATATTTATAAATTCCTTTCTACAATTTTTTATGATTATTTTGAGCTTATAATTAACAATGATTATAACAAACAAAATTTACTTTCCTTAACATTTTATTATTTTGTGTACCCATTTAGGGTTAGTTAGCAATGATTATAACAAAAAAAATTTTTATAGATATTACTTTTATACTTACTTTATTTATAGTTTTTATTTATTTAGACTGCACATAATCAGAAATAAATTTGATAATAAATTTAGGAAGCTTTTTCACCTGCATATTTTTTTCCAATAATATATTTATGAAAGGGAGAAGAGATAGAGATATTATGAAATAATGGAGGAAGTAAGAAATTTTTGTTTGCGTTTGGAATATAATCAGGCATGTTTTAAATGGTTAATTTATTGACCACTGCTTATGAATTAGTAAATAAATGACATTTACTTCTTTTTTATGTATTGGCTTTGACACTGTCTTTAATTTCACTACTTGACTATTGCCCTTTTGTTATGACTATTTTTAAATTTTTGTTTTTTGGGGAGGAAATTATTGACTTACTGGGCCATGGGGTGTTTTTGATTGAATGCTATTTTATTCCATTTTTACTTTTTGCAGAACGCTTTTAACTGTAATATATTTAACTTTAACTATAATAGTAGTCTTTGTATTTAAAAAAATTGTAACTAGTAACCAGTTATGAATGTTTGATTAATATAAATGTAGGAACATACCAATTGATAATTAAACTGTACACACTAGCTAACAAATAGGTATTAACTGCTTAAAACAGACATTATTTTCTACTATAACCAGGTAA
>PVIY010042170.1:0-21127 GCA_004026745.1 Myrmecophaga tridactyla
CCTGGAGAGCTGGGGTCAGAGGCGTGTGTACTCCTGCAAATTTGGGCGAGCAAAGGAATGGGGAGGGCACAGACTTGCTGGGAAGTAGAGGAGGAGCTTCCTAACACTAGTCACCGTGACTGGGTTGGGGTGGGCCAGATGCGACCTCTGAAACCTGCAGCAGAAGGATAGCCAAAAGGACTGGCGGCCAGGGCGTGACAGGGGAGTGACAGGGCCTGAGCAGTGCTTTGGAGGTTGCTTTAGTGGGTGCCTCTGACAAGAGCAGGGAAGGACAGGACTCTGGAGCAAGAGGCCAGAGAACACAGGAGAGCCAGGAGTCTGTCCATGGTCCAGGTGAGATGTGGAGAGGCCATGATGAGAGTGGTAATAAAAAGAAGGGATAAACAATAAGGACTTTCCAGAGAGAGTCATGGGGCTCGGTGGGTGACAGGCTAGAGTTTCTTGCTCGGCTGTGCTGGGTTTGGCTTTGAATCTGCAGTGGTTTTTTTCTTGTCTGATGATCTCCTTGGGCCAGATTTCCAATTATAGATCAACTTGAGTGAGTGGCGTCAGCAATGCGTCCTCCTTGAGTACCTGGTCAGCCAGGGAAGTTCTAACCACTCCCCCGGGGCCCCTCAGGGCTGGTGGTGTTTGGGGTCTTCAGGAGCAGGTCTTTTGTGCCACAGCTGGGATCTGGGGGAAGCCAGGAGCCAGGGGGAAGGTGGCATCAATCCGGCCTTCCTGTGGGCACTGGGTGGGAGGCACCCAAGGGAAACCCCATCTCTGCCCTTCAGTTACGTGGTAAGCCAACAGGCTCGGCCTTTAGGGAATTCCTAGAGTGAGGCCCATTCCGGGTGCCCTGCCCTTTACAAACAAGGAACACCATGGTTGTCCCCTTGGGTAACGCCCTGATTCCAGCTGAACAGTGCTTGCATGGCAGGGGATCCAGTAAAACATTTAATGATTCAGACTAGAGTATCTGCACAACAATAGTGATGACCTGGAATTAGTCTAAGAAGAGAGGAAGTGTGAGGAATCACATTCTCACTCAATGGAGTTAAACCCATCTCCTCCTTTTGCTTCTGGGGTTGTTCTACCTGGATCTCCTTGCCCAGAAAACTTTAGAACATTGGGTGTCAGGTGGAAGGAAACTGGGGTTGTGCTGAATGAGTTTAGGGCCCTCACTTGCTTCTCTCCCAGTGGTACACAATTGAGAGAAGATTCTAAGAATTAAGAGATTTCTTCAAAAAGAAAATTCTAATTGTAGAAAGTCCTTGCTCCTTAGGTCTGGAAGAAACCTCAACACAGCCAGGCAACACTGGTATCTTATGAATGACGTAGTTGGCCAAGAGGTGAGTAGCTCCTCCTGAGTCACTTGCCCTATTAGGGATCAGCGATGTCTTTAGAGCAGCGGTGTTCATTATGTCCCACTGAAGGGTGGATGACTTCAGAAAGGATTTCAAGGGTGTGGGTGTTTCGTTAGACTCAATCAAAGTGATCACAGTGCCTTTCCCTGCCTGCCCTCCTATTGAGCTTTTGCTTAAGGCTGCCTTTATAAGAAGTCTCAGCCTGATCTTTCCAGGGATTAATAGTCTTTGGTCCACCTACTGAAGATGGCAGAGTGAGGCGTGTGGCTCATTCTCCCAGGAAGCATCTGTCACTGTCCTCTTAGAAATAAACCATCTTGATGGGAATAGCATTAGGATGATAGGGAAGGCTAAAATGTAGACCTCTTTAGTGGCATTCAAACATTTATGAGGCATTAATTAAACACCTGCTATCTAAAAACTGCTCTACTCACCGTTTTCAGAGTTAGAAGGCATCAGACCTCTGACATCTCAGCTCTCAGCCTTTTGGCTAAACTGGCAAACTGGATGCCCCTTTTCAGGGGGTCTCCACAGTACTTCATGTTTAATGAATATACTTTGTAGGGATGGATGAAGGAACAAATGAGTAAGTGTGGGGCTAAACCCCATTATGTCCCCACTAGAGGGTCTGGAGAAATGTCAGTCCTGTGGCCATTTGAAATGCCAACAATAGGGGCAATGGACCATTGAAATGTCAGCTGCTCTGGGCCATGTGCCAAGCGTCTCCGGGTTATGTTTGGTGGGAGTGCTTTTCAGCTAAGTTCTGGGAAGGAACATGGTATTGATTTAAGTGCTGGCATCTACTTAGATAAACAGGAAAACATTCTGCCACCTCACTTGATTGGAGCTGGAATTTTGCTCGCCGTTTGAGGGCTTGAACAATGCAGGGCATTGCAACACATTTCAGATCAGTTGGCTTTCCCCAGCAGCTTAGTTTCCGTCAGTACCAAAGCACACAGAAGATTTGTTTCTGTGTTGACAAGGTTGCAGAACCTGCCTTGGGATGAAACATGGGACTACAGAGGAGATGATGGGGAAATTTTTCAGGGCCAATATCTTAGTGCCAGCATAGTTAGCACCGTTCATGTTAAAATATTGCCTGGAAGATTATCAGAACTAAAAATAGCACCATCTGTTTGTTTGATTATAGTTTATAAAACATTTCACAATCATTACCATATTTTTTTCCTGCAACTGAAACTCCTTTTGTAGATGGAGGAAATTGAGATTCATTAGGGTTTTTTGATTTCATACGGTAAGTGGTAGATTCCATGTGTGCTGAGTCCCCCGTGGTTAAAACTTCATAAGAAATTCAATAATCCTCACCTCAGTTTTTACACCCCTGTAATTCCACTGAAATTATTCTTGCCAATGTGACCAGTCATTTCCTAGAAGTCAAATATAATGGACTCTTTGTTTTGATTCTTTCTGGCCCCTCCGTAACAAATAACCAAGTAGATTCCTCCCTAGTCATTGAGACTATCTTCTTTGGTTTCTATGAGGAGGCTTCCTCTTGGTTTTCCTGTTTCTCGGACCACACTGTCTCAATCTTATTTACCAACCCCTTGTCCTAGCCCATAATGAAGTTGATGTTCCCCAGAATTTGATCTCTGGCTCCTTTCTCTTTGCCCTCCACATACTCTCCCAGGGGGATCTCCATGATCACAGCTTCAACTATTAACCTACAGAGCTGACCCCAAATCTCCATCACCACCTCAGATCTCTCTTCTGAATCCAAAATGTGTATCCCAGCTGTACTCACTCTGCATCTTCCTGCTAGTGCAAGTCCCACACATCTAAAACAGAATTTACATGATTGGTCTAACCTTGAGATAGTGGATCTGCCCATTCACCCCTTATTCAAGTTTCCATTATTTCTTTCAGGACAAGAATATTTGGTAGTCCCACATTTTTAAGAATGTGTTTATTTCTAGGTAGTTTATTCTTTCACGACCATTGTGCTAGGAACTTATTTCCATTATATTTTATAAATGGCTATGCTGGTGTATAGGAAAGCTATTAGTTTTTACTCATTTGATTTAAAATCACCCACCCACTGAAATCTCTAATTAGTTTAATGTTTTTTTCAGTTGATTCTCTTTAGTTTTGGAGGTAGGCCATCATCAGCAAATAGTGATAAGTTTTCTCCTACTTTATGCTATGGATGATGCCTCTTACTACTTTTTTTTGTCTTAACTACATTGGCTAGCATGCTTAAAACAACATTGTCACTGGTAATAAGTGTCATTTGTATGGCTCCTGAACTTAATAAGAAGAGTACTTTTCACTAGTGTCTAAAATACTTTCAGCTTTATATTTAAAAAATAGATACTTTATTTTATTACTGGCATATTGTTCAATTTCTATTGTACATTAGTAATTGATGTTGGATTTTTATTAAATGCCTTTTTGTCATCCAAAGAGATGATTATAAATTTTCTCTCCTTTGATCTAGTCATATGATAAATTTTAATAGAGATTCTAATATTGAATCATCTTTATAGTAACTTCTTTCTAGAAATGGCTCATGTAATTTCAAAGTTTAAAATTTTCATCTCAGGGAACTGCAGTCTAACTTTATTAAATTATTGCTTCTCCTTTTAGAGTTCCTGTTTTACTATATTTTCTCTCCTAAATCTACCTCCTCATATATCTTATATGTCTATGTATTATACTTATCTCTGTCTTTTGCTTCTGGGTTTTTGAGAATTTCTCCAGCTGGACATTTGAATCCTTGATATGATTTTCTCCACTCTCCAATCTGCTATTCATTGCTACCACAACCAAATAAATTTTGCATTTACAAACATATAATATAAATTTACATTTAAAAATTCTTTGATATATTAATGTTCTTTTGTTAAGTTTTTTAATTAATAAAAAGTTTAAAAAAAAAAAAATTTACATTTAAAAATTCTTAAAACATTTAAGAGCAATTTTCCTGGTGTCAGATCGTGTATTGCTTTTAGATAAGATGGGTTCTCGAATCTCAGGTCTCAGAGAAGAGAGGAATCAGCTTTGTTTTGTTTCTGGTTACATCTCCCTCTTTGGAGTAAGTGTCATTCAGAGGGCAACATTTGCTCTGATTCTCCAAATGAGCTTCTTTCTTTTAAATTGCTGAATTATTTTGTATGTTTGGTGATTTTTCTGTGTTTTTCCATCTTTCCTGGGGAAGTACTCGGTGTTGTAAATCTGATGGTTTCTGTCAAAAATGGTGGGGATGGTTACTCAAATCTCAAGCCAAAGAGAAAAAAGAGAAAAGGAAAGGTCTGCAGCTCTAGTTTGGAGAAGTACAGTTGGTAGTGAGGGGTGGGAAAGGGTGGCAGCCAGAGACGTTTATGGCTCAAACAGGACCTTGTCCTTGTGCTGAAGGATTCCTCCCAGTCCATGGTGAAATCCACGGATGTCTCAGAACCCCTCAGCTGGGCCTGATTTTAATCGTCACATCTCTCAAGCCTGGGAGGGCTCAGTCTATCCGTTCCCACTGCACTTCCTCAACACTTGATTAGACCACCCTATTTGTCCCAGTATTGGCCCGTGGCATCCTGACCCTCTGCTCAAAGTTAGGAGCATTTGTGCCAAGTTTGACTTTCCCTTGACTGTGGGAAATAGGAAAGTAATTATGACCAAAAGCAGGGAATTCCACTTCTAAACAGATGGGGCTTACACCTCTTCTTGTTGTCATAGGATCAGCATCAGAATAGCCCCTTACAGCATCCTACCCTCAACCTCCTCTGTTTCAAGACTCGCTGAGCCTGGAAAGTTAGGGGAATTGCAGTAGGTGCCCCATCCACCCACTTCCTGGGTCAGCTTTTCCTTTGTGTGTACAGAATGAAGAGCAGAAGGTCCATCTGTCAGTCCTGGCCGTTAGTTCTATGTTATCATAATATATCAGGCTGGGGAGGTGCTCAGCCTAGAGTCAGACTCCTTGAGTTCAACTCTCAGCCTTGCCTCTAGCTGTGGGATTGGTAGACTTAGTTATTTCATCTGTCTATGGGGATAATAACCCAGGCGATGTGGATAATGACAGCACCTAGCTTGTGGAGTGTGAGAACCAAGGGAATTAGTAGAGTTAATCATTCCACATAATACCTGATGCACAGTGATGTGCAATAAATGTTAACTAATGCAAAAAGTATCAACATTTTGGTTCCAGGAAGGCACCCTTCCCTGTTTTTAAGCACAAGTCTAGATTTTGCCCTTTTTTTATATTTATTTGGAAAAAGAAAGGAGTTAAACATCTAGGGCTCAAATTTCCATCTTGCTCCAGAAGTTCTAAAGTAATATTTCTGAAATGAAAGCTGATGGCTTCAGTCCCTTCATTTAAACCTGTGAATGGTCAAAGAGGGTAAGATCCAAACTCATCAGTGAAATAAACAGGGTCATCCGGGATCTAGCCCACCTCTAGACTTGTCTCTAACAAGGTCCTCTCTTGCACCCCAGGCTTCAGCTCCGCCAAGCTAACCCAGTTACCCAGGTTCATCATGACAGCTCACACTGATGGACCTTTTCTCACATAGGACTTTCCAGCAGTAAATCCCTTCTTCTCTCCCTTTTGCAGGACGTCATTCACCTTATTTACTCTATTACAGTTCCCAAGACTCACTTCAGGTGTCAACTCCTCTGTGACATCCAGAACTGCACAAACTAACCCCCCCTTTTTGTCCACACAGCACCCAATGCAAATTTCTCATTAGGGTTCCCATGAAGTTTTACTCCACAGGGGTTCACAAACTGCCATGTTTGTTGGAGTTAACTAGAGTACTTATTAAAAGCTGCAGATACCAGATTCTGGAAGATTTCAGTGCATTAGACCAGAGGTGGGGCCCAGAAATCCATGTATTTATAAAACAACTGAGGTGATTCTGAGGACCAGCCAAGTTTGAGTTAATGTAAGCTCTCTGTTAACCTACCTTCCTCTTTGGTTAACCTGCCTTTCTCTCTGGTTAGCAGATCTTCTCTGGTCAGCAAGCCTTCCTCTCTGTAATAGGCCACAGACTTCTTTAGAGCAGACATCATATCCCTAGCACCTTACAAGTTCACAGCACTCAAAAATTTATAGCATGAATAAATGAGTGAATTGCCTCTTCCCTAAATACTTCAGCCTACAGCCTATTGCATATTTCTATCCTTTATTCTTCACTGCTTTTGCCCCCTCTCATTTGACTTTCAGGGACTTAATTGAGGGGCTTATAAAAGAGGCAGGAACCATTGTTTCTAGTTTGGCAACATACACCAGACTTGTTTGCCAAACTTATTGTGAACCTTCTGTCTCCTTGAGAAAGGCAGCCCAAGGGATCAGAGGAGCGATTAGATAACAATCTTCTCCTGAGACTTAAATATTTGGCAGTGTCAAACTTGGCATGAGGACTGAGAAAACCAAGTACCCAGAAAGTGTGAGCCAATACCAAACATGGATTTAATCTTATGCTGGACAGAACATGAAAAGAAATTCCGTGATTGCGAATCATCTCCCCTCCATCAGCTCCCATGGTGTTTAGGCAAGTCACTTAACCACTCTGAATTTCGGTGTCCTCGTCCACGTAGGGATGCTAACATTCATTTCAGGGTTATAAAATCAAATGAAATAGTATAGTGAAAGCACCACATATGATGCAATAAATGTTTCCTCTTTCCATTCTGTCATGTCTCAGACTATGTCCCGGAAAATTGCAGCAGAACAGTGGAGAGTGGCCAGAGGTGCTGGGCATGGAATCTCAGGGTGAGATGGAGCAGATATCAGGGGAAGTGGCTACAGAAAAACTGAGGAAGTCAAGGGCAACAAGTAGTCTAATTTTCCAGAAGACATGAAGGAATCAGACCCTTGAGATAGACCAAGCCAACAACCTTCTCAGGATATCCATTTCTGTAACAAGGCATGGTGCAGTACATTTTTGCACATAAAAGTACTCTCTGAGGAAAGGGCTGTGTCTCATACCTCTGTGTATTCTTGGTGCCTAGGAGAGTGCCTGACAGAAGACCAATGAATATTCGGAAACTGAATCATGGCAGGGCAAAGGCATAGCTTGGAACTGTCTCTCCCTAGTTCTTCTAGATGAGTTTTTTAGGCTCTTTTTTTTTTCTCTTCTATGCCTGATAGAAATAAGTTGATGCCTGTTGAGGATTGTAGAGGTCATTTGCTCCATCCCCCATCTCTCTGCCTAGATGTGGTCAAGCCATCCTGGGCAGAGCTCTATGTCTTGCACTCTTCTTCCAGATATTGGGAGTCTGTGCAGCTTCACCCGTGTGGCATCTTAGGTCTTCCTGCTCTTGTATAAAGTCTTCAGTGCTGCAAAGTACTTTTCTTAGGGAAGGATTCTGGTTGGAGAGGTAGCAAGTCCTGATTAATGAAATAGGGGGAAAAGTTGCATGTAAAACGTCATCTGTTTTCTAAGGAGGATAGGTCTTGTTATGCACTGACTTTGTTCTGCTGAAACCATGTGGATGTGAATTTGCAAACTGGGGAGAGCTGGATGGTTGTGTGTACCAGAGGAAGTATGGTTTGGGGTCTCCTGGGGCAACCCAAGAAAGAGATGAGAAAGGACAAGAGAGAACCAGCAAGATGGTGGAAGATTGCTTAGCACCCAAAGAGCCCCTCCTATGATCTCTAAATCTCCAGTTCTTGCTAGACTCACCAAATTTTATGGAAACCAGTAAAACAGTGAGTTTTGCATTCAGGTTAATGGGGGTGGAAAAAGAGAGCCCATGCATGGAGTCACAAAGGGAACATGAACGTAAAGGCTGTGAGCATCCCCATAAATTATGGACAAGGCTTTCAGCCTGAGAAAGATTATAAAACTGCGAATTTGAGCCAAATTCATCTGAACCCCTGAGGGGCAGGGCAGGACATCTTAAGTGATTCCTGAGTTTCCTCTGAACCTAGCATCATTCTGGCAACACACAAGGGACGTATGGTTCCTATGCAGCCTGGCCTTTGTCCTCAATGAGCTCAGAAACTCATTGTGCAGCGAGATATAAAGCAACTGGACAACAGAACTTCATGCTGCATTTAAGCTTCAATTCACAGCATTATGAGCTGTTAGAGAAAGGCCTTGAGGAGAACTTCTTGAGGGACACACTTATGCTGCATCTTAAAGGGGGGGATGGCAGGATTTGGTTTGGCAGAATCCAGGGAACGGCCTTTATAAGGGGTCAATCTTTCAGAACCCCCTGACACAGACCAGCCAGAAACTACACAGAATGACGAAAGTAGCTCCTATTCGCTCCTATTCATTTAAAGCACCTACCTCACATAATTTGCCTGTGTAACCTTTGCGTGCAAAGTTTGGCTTCCTTTCTCCTTATAATGACTTTTCAAAGTCATTTTTAAAGATGCACATTTTACCTGCCTTTGCTCTTTTTGCCTAAAAAAAAAATGCCCAAAAAGCCCTTTCCTGCCATTTCTAGCAATCCCACCCCCATGTTTAATTTGTCTTTTGCCTTCTGAATTAACTGAGTAGAAGGATAGTATATACTTACCACCCACCTAGCCTCCCTAGCCTACAAAATAGGGTCTCTATGCAGGGATCTAAGTAAAGTAGGGTACTTGGAGAAATTCAAAGTTGTACCTTCGAAAGGCTTAATAGGTAAAATTGAGTATTTCCATTTTCAGCATGGCCTGGAATGGCAGATTGTGCCATAGAATAGGGCTTCAATTTCCATTTTAATGCAAACGCATTGATTTAAAAGGAACAAAAGCAGAATTTGAAAGTATATGGCTCATCTCCTTATTAACAGCCTGAAAGTACATCTAGTATTAAGAGGCTACACTTTTATTCCCCCTTCCCTGCCAGACAAAGCTTCACCTGGGCTGCATGGGTGAGACAGCACTTCTGGTGGTGCTGACTTCTTGGTCTTACTCTGTTTTCCACTTTCTGAATAAGATGTTAATATCTTAGCTGTGGCTCAACTAAACTTATGATTCAGTTTTTTATTTCTCCCCCAATGGAGCCTCTTAAATTCCTTATCTTCAGCTCAACAGGAAGGAGATTACTTTGTTACCAGCATATTGAACACTGATGATTTACTTGTTTATATAGAGGGAAAAGACAGCTATGAAATATTCTATTTCATATACAACAGTTCTTGATTCTCTACAGGAAGACCCAGTCTGGCCTGGAAGATGCTACTTTGCACAACTTCACCCACCAGAGAGCAAAGGACACCTAAGCCCACAGGTCTGAAAGAGCTGACCAGACATGTGACCCCCCACAGGGAAGCCAGCAGCCCAGATTTTCTTTTGCTGCTCTGGTTTTAGTAGAAAAATTGCAGGCTCTAAAGTGAGGCAGCCTGGACTCCAAACTATCCCAATCCTTAACCCCAGCCTAAGAGGTCTGTTCGTATGCTCCCTGTGATTGTCTGAAGCCATACATACTACCCCAGAAAAGAGTGTATTATTTTCATCCATTTTAGTGGGTGTAGACCTATTATAGGTGAGACATTTTGATTAGGTTGTTTGAATTGAGATGTGACCCATCTCATTCAAGATATGTCTTAATCCTCTTACCGGAGTCCTTTATAAAAGGATAAAACAGAAAAAGCCCCAGAGAAGCAAAGAGAAGCAGAAGCTAAAAGAGAAGACACACAGAAAACAGAGAGGAAGCCACTGAAGCCAGAAGGTAGAGACAACAAAACTCGGGAGGAAAAGGCTAACTGAGTCCAACTGGTAGCTGATTTCGGGGAAATCCTGTTGATGCCTTAATTTGGAGATTTTCACAGCCTTAGAACTATAAACTTGTGAGCCAGTAAATCCCCAATGTTAAAAGCCAGGCCATTTCTGGTATACTACATTTCGTCAGCTTCAGCAAACTAAAACACTCCCTCTGCCTCAATTTCTTACTAGCAATGTCACCTTGGACTAATAACTTAATCTCTTTGTGCCTCAGTTTCCTTATGGATAACATATGGGTGATAACACTGGGGAGGTGGAGCAATTTCTATGAAATAAAGTTACATGGAGAGTCTAACGTGGCTCCTGGACAGCCCTACTTGCTAAGCATCCCACATCGAGTGCTTAAATCATTGTTAATCTCATTTCCCTTTCCTTTAGAAGGCTAAATTAGTATTTAATTGTTTAGACTGGGCCTCAGCAAACTATAGCCTGTAAGTCAAATCCATCCAGCCCCCTGTTTGTATAAGTAAGGTTTTATAGGAACACAACCACACCCATTCATTTTTGGGCGGTGTATGGCTGCTTTCACTCTACAAAGACAGAGTTGAGTAGCTGCCATAGAGACCGTATAGCTGGCAAATCCAAAAATATTTACTGTTTGACCCTTTAAGAAAAGATTTGCCAAGCCCTGGGTTAGTGGAAGGAGCTTGGGTTGTGGAGTCAGATAGAAATGGATGCAAATCCCACTTTCACAATTTATTAAGTGAGAGGCAGTGAGCAATTTGCATAAACTTCCTGAGCCTCAGTTTCCTCATCTGTACAATGAGAATAATATTGCCACCCTCAAAGGGCCAGGTTAAGCATTAAGTGATGGAAAGTATACACATGGTCTTAGCATTGTGTCTGATCCTTAACTACTATCTGTAAGAAAAGACAAAAAAAAAATCCTCACTTTGTAGCAGGAAGAGAAGTGACCTTCTTACATCTGGGAACTCTTCAAAAACGTTGATGTCTGGGCCTCACCCCAGAAGTTGACTTGATAGATCTAGGGAGGAGCAGTGGCATCTAACTTAGTATTTTTTACGTTCCTTGAATGAACTGATGATGGGGGTGAGGTGGGGAAACCAAGGCTAGAGAGGTAAGGCCAGCAAAGGTAGACCATTGAGGGCTCCCAAGTCCCCAGGTCCAGGGTCAGAGGCAGCCACAGTGGACATGGAGAGCACAGCCAGCCTGCTCCCTGCATGCCCCTCCCATGGGAGCCAGGAGACTGGCTGGGTGGGTTTTTAATGCCCACAGAGGCTTCGTCCAGCCTCTGAGCAGCCTTGTCCTTCTGTAGTTCTTCCTGAAGCACTGAACTCCAGAACCCTGAGGATATAGGCTGATGGAGACCGCAGTTTTATACCTGAGCATCTTTCTTATTGCCCTAGGAGGCCATGGAGAATTGAGACAGAGAGTCTAAAGAAGACCTCAAAGACTTCATGCACCAATGGAATTCAGTGGGCCACTGGACTTTTCATAGCACAAGCCTGGCCTCACCCCTCCTCTGCTGAAAACCATACCCTGCCTCCCATTTCCATTCAGTTGAAGATAGTTCCCCACCCTGCCCCCTGCTCAGGGTACCTGGAGATTCAGCCACTTTGCCACGGGAACTTAGATGCATTATATAGCCTTTCTTGGCTCATTTTCTTCCTTATAAAATGTGGGTCATAATAGCATCTACCTTCTTAGGTTGTTTTGAGGGTTAAAGGAGTCCATATACATAAAGCCTTTAATATAGTACCTGGTACCAAGTAAGCACCTGGTGGTGTTAGCTGTTATCATTGACACCATTCTCCCTCTCTCCCTGTGCTCCAGTTCCTTGGAGGTGCTAGTCTCTCTACTGCCACAGGGCCTTTGAATATGTTCCTTCTCCATCTCTGAAATAGTTTCCCCACAATACCACTCTTTGCCTAGCCAGATCCAACTTACCTTGTAGGTCTCAACTCAAATGTCACTTTCTCAGAGACTATCCCCTTAACACTCAATGCTGGCCCAGGCCCCCTTACCACATGCTTTCATGGGCGTTCTTCTCCATAGCACTCATCACAGCTGGAATTGTGGATTTATGTGTAGGTTTAGTTGATGACTGCCCATCAACCTCATAGAACAAGAGCTCCTGGAGAGTAAGGATGTTGTTTATGATCTTCACCTCCACATCCCCAGCCCCTGCCATAGTGCCTGGCTCTGGACACTTAATAGGTACTTGTCAAATGGATGGATAGATGGGTGGGTGAATGGATGGATGGATGGATGGATGGATGGATAGACAGATGGGCAGATGGATGGACAGACAGGTGGATGATGGATCGATAGATGAGTCTCCAGGACTGCCATCCAGACAGTGTCCAGGAGAGGGAGAGGCCCTGCCCCTTGCTAGGACTACAGCCTAGTAGAATTTTGTTGACCATGGTGTGTGGTGCTGTAGGACAAAGCAAGGTCCTTCCAGAACATAACCACATTAACTGCCTGGGATGAACCTGTTCAAACACCCCCTCAATTCTGCATGAACAAAATGTAGTGCCTCTACAGGGACAAGGGACCATTAGACTATTTCTATTTCCTTGGGAAACAGGCAAGAGTTTAGGCTAGGTCATGAGTAGAAAGCAAAAGTTTCAAGGAGCTTGTTCATTGATTGCTTTGCATAAGTGGAACCATCTCATGGCACACAGCAGCTGGCACATTGTAGGTAGTTTATTAATACTAAGTAAGTAAGTGATGCTAAAAACTGTGGCTGGGTCACTCCAGCCTCTGTCTTTCCACTAGGCTACTGAACTGTGGAGGGCTCTGCATGACCCTCTCCAAAGCAGGGGTTTGGGGATTAGACAAAACTAATGAACAGGGGTCCCATCTCTGCCATTTAACAACCATGCGTTCTTAAGGCCAGTTTTCTCAGATGTTGTCACAGGAGAATGTGGTGGTCTCTGGGCTCATCTTGCCAGATACACCTCACTGCTGATGCTTCGGGTCAGTGCCAATCTACTCACTGAAGCTATTTGGTTGTCTAAAATGTAAATAAGTCCTGGGTGACTTTGGCGAAACTTACCATTGCATACTCAATACTCTGGAATGTTTTATGTCAAAGATCCCCTCATGAGCAAACACAGTAAAAACCCAGGGTTGTGGGGCAAGTGCATGAGTGCAGGAAACACAAGGACACTCCTAATGGCTCAAGCCTTGGGAGATCCTTTGGACTAAAGGGTCTCTGCAGGTAGCCGGATCTCTAAGGACTATTTTGCTCTTGGACCTAAAAGAAGAAAGGAATTAGAGGGTGCGCCTTGTGTGATGGCTGTTCCTAAATGACTAAGGTTCTATATATAGAAACTCTATTTTGTAAATACCAACTCTAAATGACTTGTAAGAGAGGACTGATGTAAGCTGTTTGTTCTGGTGGAAAAGTTGGCTTCTTTGTCAAGCTCTTTTAAGGACCTGCCGTGTGTTGTTTGACATCTCAAGTATACCAGAGACTTGCAGATGCTGGGCTTGCCTGAAATCCAGTGGCCTCAGGGGGAAACCTTTGCTGCCAAGAGTGGTATCCAGGCTAAGATGAGGGCTTGAGCTCACCACCTTATCAGGGCAGGACAGCAGACTCAACTCCTTCTTAGGTGAAGTTTACAGCCACCACTTACAATTACTTCATTTGGGTGCAAGAGCATTTGGCTTTTTCAATCCAACTGTGCTCCAAATTGCAAGTCTCTCAGAGCAACACTGAATTCATTTCCATCCGTGAGTGCAGAGTTCATCTCTAGTTTGAATTCATCTCTGTCATGAAAGTAGGATTTCATGAAAATCAGCAAGAAGGAGCCCACAAATATCACTGCCCCAAATACTCCAGCCTTGGTCAGCTCGGGATCTGGTTTCCAAGTTACATAAGGGTCACCGAGTTTCCAACATGCAATGGCTATAAGACCTTAATATCTGCCTCCCCTTTCTCCAATAAGCTAATGCCATTATTTTAGGTTCTGTAACTTATACTACCAATTTCTGTTATCTCTTAGGATTTGGATCAGCCAAGAGTAACTGAGACCCAACTGCTATGTCCTAAATATACAAGGCTTTATTCTATCACGTAAAATAATCCCAGGGAGAAGCAGTTTGGGGCAGATATGGTGGCTCAGTGAAACTACTAGACACCAGCGATCCTTCTATTTTTCTGCGTCCCCACATGGGCTTCCAGTCTCAGATCACCTCATGCTCCAAATTGACTACTGAAGTTCCAGTCATCATATCCATATTCCAGACAGCAAAAAGGGACAGAGGAAAAGTGATTCCACCTAGAACTCTCAAATTCTTCTGCTTACATCTCTTTGATCAGAACTTTGTTACCAAAGATTAAACTTAAGATTTTGGTTTTTTTTTATTACTAAGGAAGAAGGGGAAAACAGAGATGGGAGGGTCAGGGTAGGCCACCAGCTGGCTCTGCCTAGTGCTTCGGCATGGTGAACTGTATATATGACAGGGAAAGCACCATGCTCAGAGAATCTGAGGAGTACTGCTTTTCTAGAGTGGGGAGGGGATGAGTGGTTGCTGAACCAGTAGGATACCCAGAAAGGAACGCTGCACATGAATAGATCTGACAGCAAAAGCATGTGGTGCTGCTAGAAATCCAACCATTATTATTCCAAGTGTTTTTAATAGTCTCTTCCATCCCATTCTGTGCTCCTCACAACTCTCATCTCACATCATTCCCAACCCTAATTCTGGAGTAAATCTTAAAGATGGAGCCTGAGAGAGGTTGGGGTCATAGAGGGGGAAAGGCTTGAGGATGGAGACAGGTCTGTAATTTTGTGCACCTTACTCAATATCAGAAAAACGTGTCTACATTTTGACCCTGCCAAGCTACCAAAGTCATATCCAATTGGTTGGGTCAAACTGCCATGCTTCATTTCCGATGGGATACCCAGGTCTGTAGCTAGGCTCCATGAGGTCCCAGGAGCTACCTAGAACATGAACTACTTGGCTCCTTTAGGATGACAGCTCCCAAAGTGGCTGTTTTGGTCAGTTGACCAGTCACCCAGGGAATTTGTAACTACCCAAGGAGAATAGTTAAAAAAAAAAAAAAAAAAAAGAAGAAGAAAAAAGAGAAAAGAAACCATTGGCAGGGGAGGCTCAAAGCCAGCTGGGTAGCCATGAGACAGAAACACAGGCGTTGAAGCTGTTCAAACAAACATCTTTAATCTGTTTGTGACACCTGTTGCCAAGGCATAGAAAAGGCCCCAGAAGGTCAGAGCTCTGCAAAACACAGCGGGAGAGCGAGTCCTTTCATTGCCTCCCTCTGAGGGTGTTTTAAAGCTGGGCATAAATCATTATCTTTTTGTGTTTGCAGTTATTATTATAAGTAAAATCCCATTTTAATGAATTCCATCAGCCCTCCAGATTGCTTTCCATGCTAATACAGGTTGGCACTAATGAGTTTGTGCTAGAAGTCACTTTCCCAATCTTCTATATCTGGCCATGAGAAGGAGAGGTGGTGTCCCTCTGTCATGGGCATTGAGGACCCAAGGCAGACCATGGGCTTTCCAGAAGGAAAGGCAGACCACTTTCCTTCTGGTGACCCTGACCATGGTAGAGCCGGGGCTGCAGGGCTGGGCCATGTGGTCCCCAGAGTAGGCTCACTGCAGCAAAGACATAGGAGGACCCACCCTCTTCATCTTTCCCCTTGGCCATGTCCAGCAGGGAAGCAGAGTCCTTGGGCAGCCAGCACATTGGTACCAAAAATTGGCTAACCCACCCCCCCCCATCTCCATCAGTCCCTCCCTCCTAGCCTCCGACAAGGACAGCTGATACTTCATCAACCTTAGAGAAACTGTCAGGCCCCAGAAGATTCAAGGTAACCCTCCCCCACCCCTTCAGCCCCATTTCTTGACCCTTAGCCTTTCCAGTAAAGATATTCTGGAGCCATTACTAGCTTTAAGCCCAACTTGGCCTCAGACTCAAACTTGAGTGTTCACGTCTCCTCTCTGGCCTCCATGTCCTCATTGTCTCATGACAGGACAGAACAGTCCCCATCCCCATCTGTGGTAGTTAGATTCAGTTGTCACCTTGGCCAGGTGAAGGTGCCTATTTCTGTTGCTGTGGACATGAGCCAATGGTACGTGAACCTCATCTCAGCACTCACAGCTCAGCCCAGGCCTTTGGAGATACAGAAAGAAATCACCCCGGGGAAAGTTGTTGGAACCCAGAAGCCTGGGTAGAAGGCCAGCAGAGATCACCCTGAACCTTCCCATGTAAGAAAGAACCTCAGTTGAAAGTTAACTGCCTTTCCTCTGAAGAACTAACTAAATAAATCCCCTTTTATTAAACAGCAATCCATCTCTGGTGTGTTGCATTCTGGCAGCTAGCAAGCTAGAACACCATCCAAACTGCCTGTGCTGTCATTTAAGGTCCTGGGGGCCAGCCCTGGCTGGAGTTGCTTGCAGTGCAGTGAGGTACACTTGGCCTCCCAATTTCTCCTTGAAGCCCAGGCTAAGGGCCCATATGAACTAATGGTTAGAACATCCTCCCCTGACTGATGTCCTCTCCTATGCCAGGTATGGGCACCATGGATCCTTTCCCCTGCCAGGTGTTCTCCCAGCCACCTGTAACTCTCTGCAGCACAGAGCTCAGTGCATTCTCACAGTCACAAAATGTGTGCCCTTCTCACCAAACAGATCACCCCTGCAGAACAGGAATAATCTGAGCTCTGGCCCAGTATGCTGAGCTTTAACACACAGAAGAGATCAAGTAAGACTTAGCAAATGAATGAATGAATGAATGGCAGTACAGGCAAAAAGGATGAGCATATCAGTTTGTATGCATGGCGCAGGGGGTTCATCCTTTGTCACAGTTGTTATAAGAGTCGTGAATAGTGTGGTGATTAAAAGCAAAAATTCTGAAGTCAGGCAGTCAAGTTCACACCCAGTCCTACCACTTGAGTTACTTAGCTTCTCCCAGCCTCAACTTCCTCAGATGGAAAATGGGGCTTATAACAGTAGTCAGCTTCTAAGGGTTGGTGAAAGATAAAATGAGTTACATACAGAAAGCACAGAGAATAGAGCTGATACTTACCAAGTGCCCAGTACATGCTAGCTTTGTGTTTCTCCTAGGGAGTGAGAGTGAGAGAGAAGCTTTCCCTCCTGTATTATATGACTTCTACTCCAAAAAAAAAAATAGAAAATGAAAATTAAGGCAACAGAATCTCTGCTTCTAGAAAAATGGCAAACTTCTGATTAATGCTCATATTAAAACTAAAATTCTGGATAAGAACCATGAAAAAAAACTTCTAAAATACACTACTTATCTTAAAAGAAAGGAAGAAATATTCAGGTCCAAATTTAAATGAAGGCAGGAGGCCTAAGCACTGGGCATTAAAGTGAAGCTTGCTTTTGTCATGAGGGTATTTGACTTTGACCTTGAGTCATAGGGTAGAGGTTTAAGAGATAAAGCCCAGGACCTGCCAGTGTGGGTAGTCCAATAAAATGACTTCCCTTAAAGTTGAGAACCAATAAACTACATCCTCAGTGTAAAAATGATCTAGAAATAAACACCTACCCTGCCAAATTGCCTGTCTCCAACTGTTTTAGCTTCTTAGGCTGCTCCAGTAAATATCATGAAATGAGTTGGCTTAAACAATAAGAATTTATTAGCTTACAATTTTGAGGATGGGAAAATGTCCAAATCAAGGCATCATCAAAGTAGTGCTTTCTTCCAAAAATCGACTATCAGTGATTCTTGGCTCCTCTGCCACATAGCAAGGCACATCTTGGTCTCTTCTTTCTCTTCTGGGTTCTGTGTCAGCTTCTTGCTTCCTGTGGCTTTTTCTTTCTCATGTTTGAATTTATCCCATTTATGAAGGACTCCAATAATAGGATTTAGAACCATCCTGATTGTGGTAGGACATACCTTATCCTAAATAACCTCATCAAAGGACCCTACTAACAATAGTTTTACACCCACAAGAATGGATTAGGTTTAAGAACATATTTTTTCTAGGGTATATACAGCTTTTCAAACCACTACATTAATCTTGGTGCCAAGTCAATACAGGAAAAAAGTCTCCACTGAAAGTTTATAAGGGGCCCACACACAGGTATGCAGGCCAGAGTCATATCAGTTGGTGGCTCTAAAAAATCTCATTCTGAAATTTAGTTTATAGTGTTCCCAGGCTAAAAATGCTTTCCCAGGTTCTTGGCAGAAGGTATTGAAGGAAGCCACCTTTATCCCAGGCCTCAATGAATTCTCAGAAAGTTTCAAGGAGAATAAACAGAATGTAGTTCAAATGAAACAAGTCACTATGAGTGAGAACGTACAAAAACAGAACCTCAAAGATCAGCTTTTGGAGTTAACAGAAACAGAATCAGAATATACACTATGTTTATAATTTGTAAAGAAATTTAAAAGAAGCTTGATAATACGAGGAACAAATAAAATATAAAGAATGACTGGAAATTTTGAAAAATAAACAAATCAAAATTTTAAAATTGAAGAATCATAATAGTTGAAATTCAAAACTCAAGGGAGGGCCTCCATGTGACCAAGACGGTGGTATAAGATGCTCCATGATATTGTTGTTCCAGAATCTTTGAACAACTAGCAAAAATTAGAAGAGCCATCTTCTTAAAAATTCCTGAAAACAGTTAAAGGGTTGCAATAACAGAGAGTTCCAAATCAAGAAAATGCAGTTTTAAAAGCAGCAGAATAATCTCATGATGCCCTTACTGTCCCCTCCCCCAACTTCTCCCTTATGCAGTGTGGAGCCAGCCCACACTCCCATTATGGATCACTGGCCGTGTTTCAGAGGGAACAAAGTAACCTTTCTGTGCATACTGTGGTGCCTGTATGTCACTGCCAATCTGGGGCAGCCTGAAAGACTGAACCAGGACACTTGTCTCAGGCTCACCCATGCAAACTTGTCCTGCAGGCAGAAGCATTTTCAGGACAGCTAAAGTAATGTAAGAAACAATTAAGTCAAAGTAGTCTGGGACAAAGCATTGCTGGCTTAAAAATATGCAATAGAGCATAGAGGAAGAGAGAAAGAAAGATTATTTCATAGAGAGTAGAGAAGACATTTGGATCCTTATAAATGAGGGAATTCCCAAAGCCATGAGCAAGCACAGATCCAGGACAAGACACAGCCTTAGAAAAGACAGAGAAGATCCCTACACTTCACTTTCATCTCCAGATGATCTTACTGATAGGAAGGTGAAACTAAAGAGGAGCACCAGCCAATGCAGAGCCAATTTTCAAAGATGGTGAAAGGTGTCTTCTGCATGGGTTTGCTTGTTTGTGTTAGCTCCTGGCACTCAGGGACATATCTGTTATGTCATCCACTATCTGGATACAAACTTAAGGAATAGAGAACTCAGGGACTAAATTCCAAAGCTAACACTTTAAAATATTAAAATGTGCAGTGAGTAACAAAAGATTATGAGACAAAATAAAACAGGATATCATGGCCCATCCAAAGGAAAGAATTATAAAATCAGAAAACATCAACAAAGACCAGACTTTGGACATACTGGACAAAGGCCATTAATAAAGATCATTAAGAAAATGATCCTCAATATGCTCAAAGAAATAAAGGAAAACACGGTGAAGGAACTAAAGAATATCAAAAAAATGATTAATAAATAGTATGAGAATCTTAACAAAGAGAAAGAAATTTTAAAAAGGAACCAAACAGAAATATTGGAATTGAAATATACAATAACTGAAATGAAAAATTGCCTAGTGGGTTTCAACAGCACATAGGAGCTGGCAAAAGAAAGAATCAGTGAACTAGAAGACAAGATAAATTAAAATGATTTGATTCAGAAAAAAAGAATGAAAAAACTCAGAGCCAAAACTCTTGAAAAAGAACGAAGTTGGAGGACTCATACTTTCTGATTTCAAAACTTATTACAAAAAAACATGCTGAAGAGAAAATCAGTGAACTGGAAGATACATCCAAAAGAATTATCCAGAATGCAACACAAGAGACCAAAGGATAGATTTGAGAGGCAACACTAAGTTCTCTAAGTTGTCAAATAGGTTATCTCTATATTTCTTTTCACAGTTTTTTTTCTCAAATTTAGGTATTGAAAAATTGCAGTCCCTCACAATTTCTTACTAGTACATTGTGATAAGCATATATATTTATCTACTAAATAAAAGAGATCCATTAAGAGATTTTCTCACAAGTGAAAATATTCCTAAGAACAATTAGAAAATTTCAAAATTAAATTGTTCACCCCAGAGGAACTTGCATTATTTATTTTGTAAAGTTCTTCTCTTACTTTTATACAGATAATTTCAATGTCTTTTTGTTTGCCAGCTTTGTATTTAAATATTATAATTCGCTAAAGGCTTCAGGAAATTTTGGAATACTTCACTGAAAACCCTGGTTAAAGATTTTCAACTGATTTTAAATGAGATGCAAGTAAAACTTAGAGAAGTCATTTACAAAAAGTTCAGAACCATAGTAGAACTCTTAGATTAATTCACAAAGCAGTTTTTCAAAGACTCAAACACTTTTAAAATACTACTGAATATAATTATATATTCATCATCAGCTTTGTCACTCCCCAAAATTAGTTCAGTTGCACTGAACCTATAAAAAATTATAAATTTCAATAACTACAGTTTCTATATCATTCGGTAAAATATCACAACTTGTTTAGAGATGGTTGAAAATCATGTGTATCACATTTTAGTCTAAGTACATTTCTGTTCCATAGGTTTTAACTTAGTAAGAACATTATTTTAACCACATTTTATTCATATTGATACCAAAAGAAAGCAAAATAACTTATCTTCAGTGTTGAAGTTTGAACTGAGTTTATGGTAACATTCACAACAATGTCAGTGTTTCATCTTCCAAAACTTTGAATCCATAAATTGGATTTAAAAAGAATGGAACCCTCACCACCCTTCCCCTCTCTGCGTGGGACATGACTCTCAGGGATGTGTACCTTCCTGGCAACATGGGACAGAGAACCTGGAATGAGCTGAGATTGAGCATCAAGGGATGGGAAAAAACCCTAGAATGAGCTGAGAATTAACATCAAGGGATTGAGAGAACCTTCTCGACCAAAGGGGGAAGAGTGAAATGAGACTAAGTGTCAATGGCGGAGAGATTCCAAACAGAGTCGAGAGGTTATCCTGGAGGTTATTCTTA
>PVIY010042171.1:0-21124 GCA_004026745.1 Myrmecophaga tridactyla
TTTATCAGCTTTGGTGGCTTCAATTCCTGCTAGTAGTTTTCAGGTTGAGAGAACCTTTTGGTAGGGATGAAGGATCTCATAGAGAAAGCCTCTGGAAATAGAACAGTTTATTGACTATTAGAAATATATTTTTAAAAATTGCTTCAGCTGGTTGTCATAGGATCTTGAACTGTTACATTTTAATGAAAAGTGTCATAGGTATTCTTTTTATTGTGATTTCTTTACTTTTAGAAATAGGAACTGAATTCTAGTCGTTGTAGTCTTGGGAGTCAGGAGACTGGATTTGCAATCAAACAGACCCAAATTATAGTCCCATTTCTGCCGCTCACCAGATTTGAAAACTGGCACAAACTACTTTCCCTCCCTGTGCCTCAGTTTCCTCATCTGTAAAATGACATCAATCAAATAGAACCCTCCTGTAGATTATTAGGAGTAATAAATGAGATGCTTTATAGGCTGTGCTTAGTACATTGTTTGGAAATTATTTTTCATTATAAGTACTAATACTAGTAAAATCCATGTTATGATTTAAATCTCAATTACAGTAAAGTATCACTTAGTGTTAATTATGTTTCAGAATTAGGAGTCTATAAAGCCACTGGGGCTAATTATTGCTGTTTGGTTTTAATAAACTCCACTTCATCCAGAAAGTTTATAATTTGGTAATTAATCCTTACTTGGGTTAATGAGTAAGCAGCATATGTACCAATAAATTACCAATCACAAAGGTTATTTAATTTACCTTCATCATTCAACACCCTCTGATGATGCAGAAGGCATGACTAAATTCTACTGCTTCTTGGATAATTTTTTTACATCCCAAGACTCACCATCATCTGGGAAAACAATTCTGAGTATTTGAGGTCTTGTGTTTTAAAGAGACTGATGCAAATCCTGGCCAAGGGAAGCATTTGATTAATATAATTATCTTATTATCATGAATATAGACTAATTGGATATTGACTCTGTTTTGACTTGCCTTGCAGATGCTCCTCCCCAGTGTCCACAAGCTATTTATCATTTGAATGTTCTGTGACTAGTCTGAGGAAAGGAACTGTGTCTTCTGTACCTTTGAGATAATGGTTCCTGGTGAGTCGTGAAGCATCTAGCATAGTATTTGACACAAATTAGGTTTTCAGTTAATGGAATTTCCTTCCTCCAACATAAAGAGGATGCTGTTGACTCATCAGACCCTTCTTCAATTGGGAAATGTCCTGATCTACATCCACTCATTTTGTGCAATACCAGGATGTTCCTTCTACCTTTTGTCATCTCTAGTTAAGAAAGCAGTGCTCTTGGCAGCCCAAGGAATGTACAAATGCACCAGATTAGGAAAAACTTCACCTTCTAATGGACTTATGGGAATTGGGCACAGAAAAGTGCATCACAGTGAGGGCAGGAGGTGCTGCTCAACAGCCAAGAAGGATGGTGTTTCTTTCTACCTCCATCTCACCAATAGGTGATGAGTGCAGCCAGACCAACACAACTGTGGGGACCAGGAGGGAACCAGGACTCTCTTAGTCTTGCACTGAGCCCTTTTGAAGGTTGGCATGTCTTAGACCAGGTGAAAACAGTGAGCCATTGTCCACATCCACACCCCACACAGTTGTGCCAGCTGCTGTTATTATATAGGCCCCCAAGGCATTGGAATATTTAGCTGCAATGTGAAAAAGAAAATAAAGAAGCATGTAAATGGAGCAGGAGAATCAAAAAGGGCTGGTGGAGGAAGAAGGGAAGAGCAGAGGTGAAGGAAGGATGCTGTTCACTTCCCAGGTATCTGTGAACAGTGCAGAATGAAATTTGGAATTTCTTTCATTAAATCATTGGCTGTATTATCAAAGGAAAGTAAGAACAGTAGCATCTTATGTTCAAGCTCTTTATTATTATTTTTAAAATACTGTTTCCCATCCCCTGCTCATGTCCTGAGCCTTGTCTCTTTTGGTTTCCTTCCCCTCTGTGACCCCCCTTCTCTGTACTGGATGTGCCAGTGCACTCCCACTCCTCACCTCCCTCTCCCTGCTGCCTCTGCCTTCTGCCCCTCCTGCTGCCTTTACCCTCTGCCCATCCGCAGAGGGAGGGAGGGAGGCTGCTGCTGTGCTGAAGTCCAAGAGGGCCCCCCAACAGGTCTGCAATTGTTTTTAGCCCAAAGAATGTGTCTCTCTGCCCTTGATGAGAGTGGAAAGGCATTGAGGCAAAGGCTTTGGGAGATGGAGCAGAGAGTGACAGTTGCAACGAGCCCACCAGCACCAGCAGGAGGGAAATGTGAGCCTGCCATTTCTGGATGCTGTGCAGCATATGGAGAGCCAGAATTGCTGTCAGCAGCCCAGATCAGGGCTGTGCCATCCTGGCAGCCTCATTGTGTCAGCATTTTTAAAGAAAGCATTTCCATGAACACCCTCAACTGAGGTTGTGGGATGAAAGACAGGTCTCAAACACTTAGTCCTAGGTGTCTGGGCCATGGTTGTTAAGGGTTGTGCTATATGCTGTGGCGTGGACACATCTGATAAAAAGAACCTTGATTTTTGGACATGTGCTTTGTTTCCTTTTTAAAAACAAATAATTCTGTATAATGCTATCACAAACATCCTTTTACATACATTTGTGTACACGTTTCCCATAAGTTCATAAACAGTGGAATTGCTAGATCAAAGGGTGCCTGTATTTGCAAGGCTTTTGACACATGATGTCAAATCAGCCCCTTGAAAATTGGCCCCAATTAATATTTCTGCCATCAATGTGACATACTACAAAACTGAGGAACAGCATCTCATTTATGTTTTTAAGCATACTTATATGTGTGCCCAGGAAATATTCTGATCTGTATAAGTGTCCTACAGCTGTAGTAACAGTACCCCAAACTGGGTATCTCAAGCCAGCAGAGACTTAATCTCTCACAGTTCTGGAGGCCAGAAGTTCAAAACCAAAGTGTTGAGTCCTTCATTGCCTTTTCTGGTTTCTGATGGCTGCACCATCTGTAAGGAAGAAAAGAGATAGGAACAGGTTAATTATGGACCTGCAGGCTAGCTTGTGGCAGAACCAGGGGCTAGGACCTAAGGAATTTTCTTGACTTCTTGTCAATTTATCATTTGCTGTATAGTCCTTAGTGTTTCTCGGCTTGTCAAGGCATCACTCTGGTCTCTGCTTCTGTGGTCACTTGGCCTCATCCTCTGTGCGTCTCTGGGTCACAATGTTAAGAATGGGTTTTGTGGGTTTTTTGAAGGTTCAACAGTATTTTCTATTTTCCTATGATGAACATTTACTATCTGTGTAAATATAAATAGTTATCTCTAAGAATATAAGAGAAAACAGTGCCTAACTGATGTTAATTAATTTATTCCTGTTTTTTTTCTTTATTGTAGACAAATGAGCTATCAAGGTGTCAGGAAGATTAAGGTTTATCTGGTCTACTTCATTCAATGTTCTGATGTGGAGCCATTCTCCTGAACTGCTTATGCTCACAAAACTAGCTTGTGTTAGAAATAGGGGATGGAATCTAAGAATGTTCTTGATTCTTTGTTTATTGAACACTTTTCTAGACTCAGCCTCCTGCTCTTAAAAATAAAACTAATTTAATTTTATATGCTTTATCTTATATTTTAGAATGATTTCAGCTAGCTAAAGATAACCTTTCTGGAGGACTAAGTAAATACTTTTGGAGATCCAGAAATGAATTCTTGTCCCTGCCTAAAGGAAGATGTAGACTCTGACGTAATATGTGCTCATTTAAAACATTTGGTAAGAAACACTATAGGAAGATCATGAAGGGAAAATCTGAAAAAAAGACCACTGCATATTTATTGTTGTGTTTCTTAACATATTCTTTTACTCATTTTCCATGACTTTTTAACATCCCAGTACTCTTCTATTCTGTTGCCTGTTACTAAATTAACAGAACCAAGCACACAATAAAAAGCCAAACAAACAAACAAACACCTTTGCATTGTTCATTTAGGCCCATCATTTTAAACCATAAAACCATAGGAAATATCTTCAAGTTTCCAGAAGCCTCAATAAACCTGCCTACAATTTAATGGGTATAGGGGTGAACTAAATTGCTTCTTACTGGGAGACAGGTGTGTGAGCAGGGCAAACTGTAATTTCACTGATAAATTTCCAGTGAGCTGACAACATATTTTAAAGAATTTTGGTGGAGATGTTAGAAATTAGAGGAACATGGATACTGATTCTTGAGTGCGGCGGGTGTTGCTACACTCTGGGAAAGTAGATGCCCCAAACCAGGCCCTGTTTTCATGTGAACTGTAAAATTGACATTTGAGTTGATTGTGTTCATTGTGCCTCTATTTGACCAGAAAAATATTACAGGGTCCTGGAATTTAAGCCCTTCCTCAGAATGGCTTAATTTCAGCTGGTCCCACTGGCCTGTGAGAGCGTAGGCACCTGAGCATGATGACTTAGCTCAATTCACCCATGACCCCAAAGGTGCCCCTTCTTTAGATGAAGAAGGCGGATGTAGCAGTTATCACTTCTCCTTATACAGTGTGCAGTTTTCTTGTTTATGGGACACATGTATTTGGATTTCTCTCTCTCTCCCCAGGCATGTATTATGTATAATACTGATATGTAATCAGAAATATAGTATATACTTTTATATTTTTTTAAACATAATATGTTGAATATATAAATTTATACCATATTTATATATGTTTAATAAAATATGTTGTAAATGTATATTCATATATTCTCTTTATTATAAATAGAGAGAGAGTTCTTTTCTCTTTCTTTGTATAAAGGATCTCTTTATAGAACAGCTTTCTGAAAATCAACATGAGGGAAAATACTCAATGAAATCATTCCTGTCTTGCAGTTTATACATGCTGGGAAGCAATGATACTTAGATTCAAATAAAAACAGAAAGCATTATCATTTTTGAAAAATAAGTAGGAGATCTAAATCCTTACATTTGGAGGCTCCCATTGTCACCTGCATGCTCTATCTCTCTTTCTGTTCCTTATCCTGCATCTGATTGCAGTGTTATCACCTTCAGTGGAACATCTACTTTGCCTTCAGTGAATCTGATCTTTCAAAATTCCTTTTAGATAGCATCTCCATTTTAAAAATATGGCCTCTGCAATTTCCTGAGCGGGTTATGTCATGATCACCATAGTGAAAGACCTGAGTTGTGTGATAACTCTCATTCCTTGCAGGCATTCTTCACTGCTATGAAATTCCACCTGCAGAAAGCAACAAAGCCTGTGTCCAGGGAGAAACTAACACACAACTTGCCAATTATAAAGAGGCCTATCCATTGAACAGTTGGGCTTTGGGGAATTGCCACTTTAAGATTTTAATATTACTAACTGATTTTCTTTGTTTTTAGACAAAGCAGAATGTATACAGTCAGTTCAAGATTCTTGTTTGTACTCCTGTCTTGCCTACAGGTTTCCCTAGATTGGATCTGCCCTGGGGATCAGAACCAATTGATCAATCAGCAAATCATATTGGGTGTCTTCCTGTTTCATGAGCCCCTGGTGCAAGGAACTACACTGGTCATTAAGGATGCAAGGCTGTGCTTGGCATGGCCCAGCCTACCCTTAGGGATCTCCCAGGGAGTGGTCCACCATGTGGGCAACTCGACCAGGGACAAGTGGGTCAGTGGACCATGAGGTATGATGCCAGGCCATGTAATTCAGCTAGCCATATGAGGGGAGAGACAAGGGAACATCTAAAGAGCAGAAGAGCATTTAACCTGACCTTGAAAGGCCAACAATGGAATGAAGACATTCAGGGAGAGGATAAAGATTTGGGACACAAAACCTTAATCCACACTTGGACAGGACAGGTATATAGAGCAATTAACCTTCCTGCTTTGACTGGGACTGAAGGGAGTGTCTCCGGGACTGCATTCAGATTGGGGTATCATAGTCTTAGTATTGTGGCAGGTGCTGTTGATTTAAATAAAAGGGGATTCCCCCCTTCCCCAGAGCTTAGACTAGCTGATGAATTTAGACTATTGGGCACAGAATTGTTGCAGCATTTGAAAGAAATGCCTGACATCAAGCAGATTTAGTGCTAATTTGAGCTTTGCACATAGTTATACATGGGCCAGGTGCTAATTGGGTAGCAAGAATGAATTACAGCAGAAGAGGGGGTGGTTAGTGATGGGGGGCTGAGGCAGGGGGATGTAGAGTTTATCCTGGGTCTCAAACAAAGGGAAGGCTGAGGGAGGCATTGATGGAGAGGAAGGACTTGACTTTGGGCTGGATTTGAGGTAATAGATTCTAGTGTGGGTAGGAAACTAGCCTCATAGGAAGAGAAGAAGTTCATGTGCAACCATAGTTAGGAAAGATCACTAAGGAGGACCTGGAAGTTGGGCTGAAGTTTGAGGCCAGCAAGGCCAGTATTCCCTAGAGGGTGTTCTCCACAGGTCTAGACCCATTAGATTCTCATAAAGGGAAAGGGTTCCATGATGTACTCAAACTAGGAAATACTAGGTGCTATCTCCTCCTTTTGGAGCTTTACAATGAACATGAACATATCTGTTCTAGTTCACAAAAGCTGCCAGAATGTGATATACCAGAAACAGAATGTCTTTTAAAAAGGGGAATTTATTAAGTTGCAAGTTTACAGTTCTAAGGCTGTGAAAATTACCAAAATTAAGGCACCAATGAGGGGTGACCTTCACTCAAGAAAGGCTGATGAAGTTCCAGGTTTCTCTCTCAGCTGGAAGGGCACATAGCACCATCTGATAGCTTTTTTGCTGGGCTTCTTGTTTCATGAAGCTCCCCCAGGGGCATTTTCCTTCATCTTCAAAGGTCTCTGACTGTGTGGATTCTTTTGGTTCTGATTGCTCTGTAGCTTTTTCAAAAATGGTTCCCTCATAAAGAGCTCTAGTAAGCAACCCCACCTTGAATGGGTGGAGACACATCTCCATGGAAACCATCTAATTAAGGGTTACCACCCACTATAGGGTGGGTCATACCTCCATGAAAACAATAAGATCCCACCCAGCAATATCGAATGAGGGTTAAAGAACTTGGCTTTTCTGGGGTACACAACAGATTCAAACCAACATAACATAGAAGGCTTGGAGAAGTCCTGTGATAAAAATCCAGAGCAACCCAGCATTTCCAACATAAAAGGCCACAATACCCACCCCCTCCCCTTTGTTTGCATAAAAGTCAATCAGAACATTTATTAACTGAAATTCTGTGGAAGAAGGATTCTTGGGAAAGCACTTGGGAATGCTTTAGTAAGCACCCTGATGAGTCTTTTTTTTTAATGCAGGAGTAGCATTATTGATGTCTTTTAACAAGATTGTCCTGCAAATTATCACAAAGCAGACTGAAGGAGGCACCACTGCCACCATAGCTGTGGAGGGAGAGGCAGCACAGAGTTCAAATTTGTTGCTTATTGCTGGCATTAGCTGCAATAACTAGCTGCCCTAGTTTGCATGGCTTAATTAAAATATGGATTTAAAGATTTTGGTGTGAAGCCTAGCACATAGTAAGCATTTACACTCTGGCAACTACTGTTCTTATTTTCATTTTATGATGACAAATTGGGCAGAATCAATCAAGGCATCAATGTTTGGCCAACCTATGGGCTTCATAGACTGTTCCAAAGTTGTTCCTCCTTCCCTTCCCAGACAAAATCTGTCATGCTCACAGTTGCAGGCCACTCTTTCTCCCTCTTCACTGAATGAACTGTTAAAGGATGAAGGCTGCCTCCCAGAAGAGACAGAGCACAGCAATATGCAAGCTGTAGATGATGCAGCAGCAGTCCCAGTGAGGGGCACTGCACACACTCCCCAGGAGAGAAGTCTCACTGCATGGGAGTCAGAAGATACTGAAGAGGTAGAGGAAGCACCATATGCCTCTGGGCCTTCCCAGGGGGAGGATAAACAACACCAGAAGCCTGGCACCAAGCTCCAGCTGGTGTGGCCACCAGAATTGTTGAGATGTTCTCCTGGCATCCTCCTGGGCATATGTTCTTAATTCTGGAATAAAAGAACATGGCAGTAAAACATGGTCAGGTAAAACTAAAGTGAAGGGCTAGGAAAAGGAGAAGACACATTGACCCACATTCATTCAAACCAGCTGCATCTTATCTTTGATATGGGCAAGAAGCAAAGCATTCCAGTGGCCGGTTGTCTATAGCACCTTCTGCCTACCAAGACACTGCCCTTCTCTGCCTTTTCTTTCTAGGTCTTGTATCATGCAAGGTAATCTCCGTTCCCTGGATGGGAGCACATATTTGCATGAATAAAGTATTAGAGAGACTGAAAGGGGCAGATTCACTGAGTAGAATAGTTGAAACTCTGTCTGTTCTTATGTTCTTGAGATGTTTTCTTAATCCTGAGGTCCTAGAAGTGTGAGCACAGAATTAATCATTCAAACTGGAATGATAATTTTGAGAGTGAGAGGGAGTGCTAAGTAGTCATTACATTGGGGCAATAGGCTTAGACTGAAACACTCCAGGCAAAACACAGTGTATGTCTACCTCTTTATCCAAAATTTCTTCATCTATAAAAATGAAGAGAATTGTGTTTATCTCTCTGTACTAGATTTGATAATATACATGACACTTAGTGCATTGTACTGTGCTGTTATATATATATATATATATATATATACCTGGACACACATTGATCTGATTAGGTCAAATCCTCAAAGTTCTTGGTTCTACCAATTTCAGGCAATGCACTGGGATTGTAATTACAGAGTCAATAAATATCCACGCTTTCACACAACAGCCTGAAAAGTTCTTTCACTTGAAATGCTAGGAAGGAAATAAAAGGATTCATTGAAAATGACTAAACCCATACTCAAACATGCCAATCATACGCACAATTTATTATGATTAAATTAAATATTATCCTAGGCACCAAATATCCAGTGACATTAGTGGCATGCTGATGGGCTTTCTGGGTCCAGGTTGCAGCTTAAGACATTGTTTCAGGTTGGGCCTCATCTGCACAGTGCATCCCCTTGCATTGCCCAGTTTCTACAGATCCACTTCTGGGCACCCCATGCAGTGCTTACCCCCAACTTATCTGTTGTAGGATCTTCTCTTTTTATTTTATGGCTCTTGTGACTCTGTGGATGTTTTGAGGCCCCATGGCTCTAAGTTCATTTTCATGATTAAACTCCAAGGATTCCCAAGGAGACCTGTCTTCTCCACACTCTTGGCCATAGGGAAACTTTCTCTCTACTGGGGCTGGGCTCCATGCAGCTCTGCCACCTAACCTGAGTGCTCTTCGCTCTGACCCTTAGGTTCTGTGGCTCTTGCTTGCTGAGAGCAGGGAGGTCTCAACATGGAACTCATATGAGGTATACACATATGTGGCAGAGACATCGTGGCACTTTGCAATGTCTTCTTCCCAGGTAGAGGCCTGCTGAGGGCCTGTTCAATCATTGCTTAGCCAACATCTGGCAGCTGCTCAGCACAGGGTGACATCTCCTTCCAGCAGCTTTACTGGGAATTACTCCAGGATAATCAGCTTTCACTCCACTGGTCTGAGGCAGAAAGGAGGCCCTTCTTCCTTGTGGAATCTTAAGGAAATGGTGGAACATCACAGGAACTGAAGCCAATTTCAATTATGTGAACAATGCTTTTTGAGCTCTAACTGTGTCCAGCAAGGGCTAGGGTATGACAAATCTAGCACAAGGACAAAAACAACAAGGTAATGGGCAAGCTGAGGCCTAACACAATTCAAGTCCTCTCTTGCCTCTGATTAGTTTGCCCCTCTAGGCTTCAATTTTTCTCATCTGGCTGGAATTTGTTTTATAACTTCCAGCTGGAACATGCTGCAGTCAAAAGATATGACCCCTGCCCTCTCTGGAGGTTGATTCCTATTGTAGAGAGAAGCCTTACTAAAAAGCAAACAAACAAACATTAAATTCAGTCATTCAACAAATAGTCATATAGAGCCTACCTACTATTTGTAAGGAACTCATTCATTCATCCATTTACTCATCAGTTTTTTTAGGGTGAGCCAAGTAATGTGTCTAATCACTGAGGATTTAGAAAGGAAATAGAATGAAGCCATTGCCCTTATTGGAGGGAGCAAGAGAGTAATGCTTTATAAAATAAAAAAATATATATAATATTTTAGAGGTGATGAGTGCTAGGGAGAAAAGAAAGCAAGGTAAAGGATATCAGTAGTGCCAGGGATAGGTGTGGGAGGGTAGCTGATTTACATAGGTTGGTTTGTGAAGGTCTCTCTAGTTTGAGCAGAGACATGGAGGGATTGAGGGGGGAGCCTGGTGGGGAGCTGGGGAAAAAGAATTCTAAGTAGGGGAAAGAGCCACATGGTTGAGGAGGGAACTTGTCAAGCTAGAAGCAATAGAGCACTTGGATGCTGGGCAGAGAGAGCCAGTGGGAAATGCTAGTCTACAAACTAAAAGGGGATGGGTGGCTGGATAAAGTAGGGCCATGGGCAAGTGGAAGGACTTGATTGTCACTCTGTGTGATGAAAATCAGAGCAACCTGATCTAACTTCCATTTTAAAGGATCACTTGGCTATATAAACAAGAGTCTAGAGCAAGCTGGGTGGCTGGGGATACAAGAGGATAATCTAGGACATGGGTTGGTTAGAAGGCTATGGCAGTAATCCAGGAGAGAGGGGATGGAGCCTGAGATTAAGGTGATAGCAGCGGGCTGTTGTTTTGTAGCATAGCTGTGTGGTATGAATGTTGGGGGTAGTTTATGGTGCAGTACTGGTAGGGTTGTGCCATGTGAGAAATGTTTGCGACTAAACAGTGAGTGCGATAAACTGTTCACTATTATTCAGTGTCTGCCATATACAAGGAACTTTCTAGAATTTATGCCTGAGTATCACAACAATATTTTAAGATAATAATATTACTTTCAGGTTATTATTGGAGAAACTGGGATCCAATGAAGTTAAGTCACAGATCCAAGGTGATATAGCTAGTACGTGGCAGAAGCAAGACTCTTGCCAAGTCCATCTGTCTCTGAATTTGCTATTTATTCACACCATGGAAAAGTGGCTTGCATATTTCTTTTTCATATGGAACCTTGTGATGTAGCACCTTTTGGTAGCTGTTAAAACAAATTCCCATAAGTCATTTCCACGTCTCCCCTAAGCATGACACTCCCTTATCCCTATGTTCACCAAAAAAATGTTCTAAATCTCTATTGTCTTCTCTGAAACTTTATTATACTTGTAGAAGTCTGAAGCATATCTTTCTATTGGAAATGCCTTGTGAGAATAACCTGAAAAAAACACTTCATAAGTCCTGGGTTGTGGATTGCATCTCCTCCTCCACAAAATCAGGTCCACAGGACCATGTCTACTGTGGTCCTGTTGGCCTGAATCCATATGTAAATAGAATCATCAAAGATCCTATTCGTTTAAGGTGATGCCGAACTGAAGGACCCTATTCCAATATGCTGATGTCCTTCTAAAAGGAGAAATTCAGAGGCAAAGCCATAGGAGACAGAAGGAGAGATTGAGTTATGGAGCACCAACAAGCCACTACTAGACACTGAAGATTTCAGAGAAGCATGATTCTATCTACACCTAGATTTTCCACTCTTAGCTTCCAAACTGTGAGACAATAAATTCTTGTTGTTTGAGCCAACTCACGGTATTTGCTACAGCAGCCTTGGCAAACTAGGACATTGGCACAGATGTAAAGAAAGCTAGTACTTATTGAATAACATTTAAATAACTTTACTATTTGAGTCTGGTCTTTCATTAGATCAAATTGTGGTTAATACTATGTTTATTTTTCTATGACATTGAAATAAAATTGCCCAACAGTAGCTAAATTTCTTATATATCTGGAAAAATAAATCAATACCCTGGTCATTTTATTACAAGGAAAATTTACATGATAAACATGTATTTCTTATAAAAGAAAAAGATTGTATTTCTTTTGGGCCAGGTCTCCCTTGGTCAAGTAAAGCCAAGAAATCTATTTTTTACTCTCAATGATCTGCAGCATTTAACACAAAGCAGTTATTTAAACATTTACTTTTTGTTAATTATTCAAGTACTTGGGTCTGGATCTGTTTTTAATATCAGTGGTGGAACCTGAAGGTATCTGAAATTCTTCTGGTCTTCAGGTAGTTTTGCATTCTATAGACTTGATCCAAGTTGGTCTAAGCTTTTGCTGGAGGCAGGTGGTCTCTTGGAGCTCAGAAAAGCTTCATCTGAAAAACTGTGGCATGACTTGTAGGTGGAGTCACTGGGAGGTCAGAGGTGGCCCAGCACCCCTGGCTCTGCTTGAATCCAGGCCTGACCTAGCCTGGGTGGCTGGCAGCTGCTTTTGCAATTCGCTGCATGTGCTTTGACTGAACATTCAGCCTGAAACCATGGTCAGGAAGCCATAAAGGCCGTTTTCTCAGGACCCCAGTCTCTGCCCTGGAAAGGGTGGTGTTTTCAAGTGGATTTGGGCAGGCTGCTGGCCAACGGAAATGGGGTCAGGCTTAAGGGTCAACTGCTGCAGCTGGCTCTCCAGGGGCTAAAGAAGCAGAATTCCTAGGACCAGAGTTCGTTCTCCCTACCTGCTGGAAGTGTTCTGTCCATGTATTCGGGTGGAAGGAGGGCCTCCTCTAATTTTTCATTTTCTCCCACATTTCCCAGTTGCTTCCACCTGCCCTATCCATCATGCATGTTTAAGTACAGAGTTCCTGAACATCTGTAGTGGCAGCCTCTAATTTTAGGCAAAAATGAGGTGTGGTCACACTGTACACTTCTCTCTTCTCTCATTTAGAAAAGCATGCTATAGTTTTAGTCATAAAATTTAAAAGCACCATAAGCATATCTATTCTATGGGCTCTCTCTGACTCAGATACAATAAACTATCCTCTCGACTTGCATTCAAACTGTGGTCCTAGATGGGTAGCAGAAGTTCCACCTGGAAGTTCTTTAGGAAACAGAAACTCTGCCCCATCCCAGACCTACACCATCAGAGGCTGTATTTTAAAACACTCCCCAGGAAGGTACTGTCTCTAAGTACAGACATCTGGCCCTGAAGGTGGCTGGGGCAAACTTTATTTAACCTCTTCCTTGCCTCAGTTTCCCCATTTTCCATTTGTTAGGGTTCTTCAGGGAACCAGAATTAACAGGATATGATATATGTATGTGCATATATGTATAACATACATATTATACTGTATGTGTATATGTTTACATATAACTATGCTTATGTTTATCTATGTTTGTTCATATGTTTGTGTGTGTGTATATATATATATGAATATATATTTATTATAAGGAATTGGCTCACAGATGTGTGGGGACTGGCAAGATCCTGTTCCATAGAGCAGGTTGGAGGCTAGAAATCCCAGGAGGAGTGACATTAAATTCTTTAGTCAGAGTCTGCAGGGGTGGCAATCTGGGAGGAAGGGAGAATGCACCTTGAGGCAGAATTCCTTCTGATTGTTGAATCCTTGATTCTCACTCTTCAGGCATCCAGCTGATTGGATGAGGACCACCCACATCTCCGAGGGTCTTCTCCTTTACTTGAAGTCAACTGATTTGAGATGCTAATCCCATCTAGCAAATACTTCCATAGCAGCAACCAGGCCAAACAATTGGACACCATAAGGGAGCCACGCTGACACATAAGATTAATCCTCTCGCACCATCTACCCACAGGGGACAGGGAATGAACTGCCTCATGGGGAGGACACGAGGCTGCACGAGGGAAGTTGTGTCCAATACCCAGGCCACAAAGTGGGAGTCAGGGGCGGGGGCAGGGTATCCTCCTCCCGAAGGGTGGGTGTAGTGCTGCCTGGGGGTCCAGCACACCGTGAGTCAGCCCAGGCCACAGGGGAGCACACGCCCGCAGTGGTGGACACAGCTCCGGGAACGCAGCCGGGAGCCGCGCGCCAACCACCTGCCAGCCTCCGGCACCAGCCCCGACCGCGTGCGCTGCATCCAAATGCCAATCAGCTGCAGCAAAGCCCACTGGGCTCAGCAACAGGTGTCTCATTAAACAGCTCTCACCCTCCCAGGCTTACCCCCCGACAGGCACCAAACTCACACTCATTCACCACTTAATCACAGCCAAACTCCATTAACAAGTCATACTAATTACCAACTTCTAACAGTGTCTCTGGTTTGGAAGGCAAAATGCTTTATTCTTTTTAGATGAAATCTGGCTCGTAATCCTTCAGAGGGTCTCATAATTAGTTCTTTTTAAAAATGAGGGTCAAGGGAGGAGGTAGGGGAAAAGAGGGTAAAGAGAGGGTGGGTGCAGCCTTCAAAGCGCACATGGTGCAGCTCTGTTTGTTTTAATTTTGTGCCTGCTGGTGACCCATGGGGGTCCAATTAGCTTGTTACAGATGCTTGTATTGGTTCCATCCTCTTATCTCGTCCCTCCTTCCTCTTTATTTCTTTTTCTATTTTTTTTTTCTGGGAGGGATAAACTTGTAGCACAGATTACTGGCCTGAAGGCATCCGAAGATCAACAATTGGTTTTCTGTGATCAAACCCCCTGTGAACAGTAAGGATTCATTTGCAGAATTCATGATGCAGAGAGTGAGGTAGGGAGGTTGGCTTGGCCCAGGCTTCAGGTGACTATTGCATGGCTGGGTACACTTTTACAATGGTCAGAAGGAAAAAAAATCTTCCTGACATGACAGCAACTTTGCAGGTTGGCTTTTTTTTTTTGCCTTTTTGAATTTTATTTTGAATCCTAACAAAATCATTATCATTTTTTTTTGCACTACGTTTTCCATTCTAAGGAAATCCAGTTATTATCTGTGAGGGAACTTGCCTTTAGAAGGACTAAGCATAGAATATCCTCTGGCAGCCAAGTACATCAAATAAACAAGCACAGGTGGGATTTCTCATTAACCGGGACACACTCATGTTCTCTGCCTGTGGGTGGTGGTCCCTTCTGGTGTCAAGGTCAGTGGGGCCAACATTAGCAATAGTGGGCAAGATTATGGGATGGACACCACTTATTAGGGCAAGAAGCAGAACTACAACAAAACACAGTAGCGATTGGGATGATTCCCTTTTGCCTTAATCCTCTTTATTGTTAGATAAGGGGTGATGTAACTGACATATTTGAATCAGTTTTATTTTTAAGAGCTATTTGATGAGAATCCCTATGTGATATTAAGATGGGAAAAATGGGGGGTTTATTATTGGAAATAGAGGGGACTATATTTAGATTTATTGAAGCTCTAAGCTCCAAATCATGTGCCTCTTTACAGGTATCCTCTTATTTAATTCCTTCAACAACCCTGTTAGAGGTCAGGACCGTTATAGCCATTTCCCAGATGGGCTGAGGCTTGGAACAGTTGAAACTGGTGCCATTCACACAGCTGGGAAATGGGGGAGCCAGGTTTAGTAGAAATTCCATTAGCCTGTCTGCAGAGATAGTAGTGGCCTTAAATAAGTCATCCTATTAAATTCTTATTTCAGCATGAGGGTTAAAGCTAGAATTAAACTGCAAGGGAAGCTGGTATGTATTGGTCACAGGGCCAAAGCAAGGTCATTTGCCCAGATGATTTCCTTTTGGAACATAGGAGGGAAGGGAAAATCAGTATCTTACGGTACCTAGTGATCACCTAAACCAGGAGGATTGTTGGGAGAGCAGTGGGACCCCAGAGTGGGTCTGTTGTGGAAAAGTGAGATCTCACAGTTGGGATGACAGGTTGTTTCTGTGTCTATTAATTTCTGCACTTGTAATATAGCATAACATCCAAAGAAGTACTTTTATTTGAGGATTTCAAAGCACAAATGATGTTTCACAATCATCATAGGTCATAGGCCATCTAGAGCTCTGTGTTAGTTAACAGAGGAAGACAAACAGAATTGTACTATTCCCCATCCTTCTATGATGGTGGTCTTTAATTGAAGCATTTGGAATGGAATTAAATCAGTTTGTGAGATACATGGCTTCTCAACTGACAGAAAAGAATTTTAGAGGTCTTCATTAATATAAAATTTCATTAAAATTTGTCCAAGGATCTGTATCAATTAGGGATTTTCAAGAGATAAAGAGATTTATTTTAAGGAATTGATTCACATGTTCATGGGGGCAGAGAAGTCTGAAAATTGTTGGGTGGGATGGCGGGCCAGGATGTAGGCAGGTGTTGACACCGCAGTCTTGAGGCAGAATTTCTTTTCCAGGAAACCTCAGTTTTGTTTTTAAGATCTTCAACAGACTGGATGAGAACTACCCACTCATATTATTGAGGATAATGTCTTTACTTAAAATCTACTGATTATAGTTAAATACATCTACAAAATATCTTCACATCTACATCTAGACTAGTGTTTGACCAAACAATTGGGTACTATAGATTAGCCAAGTTGAAAAATAAAATAAACCATTCCAGGGTCCTTGAAGTCTTCCAGGATCCAATTAACAAATTTTTTCATCCTCTGGCATTTTCAGTTATTCCAACTCCAGTTGATCAAACTTTGTTTCTGAGGTAGGAGAACACATTTGCAAACACTATTCAAAATGAGGATCTTGTATTCTACAGTGATTATTGTACATTTTGGGTGCTCATAGATAAGTAAGTACAATTATTAAACAAAATTGTACAAAATTAAAACAAAAGGCCTGGCCTTAATCTTAATCTGAATCCCTGTGAGTGTGAACTCCTGTAAATAGACCTTTTGAAGATATTATTTTTTTAGTTATCTAGATGATGGCCCAGACAGAGTGGGCTTTAATCTCTATTACTGTAGTCCTTTATAAGTGAAGAATTTTGGACTCAGAGAAGACCACAGATGAACCAGAAGTCAAAGGTCAATGGAAACCAGAAGAGCAGACACAAAGAGAGGGAGGTTGACATGTGATGGAAGGCAGAGATGCAAGCCAAGAAACCCCAAGGATTGCAGCAAGCCAGCACCAGAATGTATAGACTTTGAAGACAAAGTATGGCCTTGCCAACACCATGATTTTGGACTTCTATCATCTGAATGAGACAATAAACTCCCATTGTTAAAGCTAACTCAATGTGTGACATTAATCATAGCTTCCTGGCAAACTAAGACATGTGGCATAAAAGGGACACAGTCTTTAGAGGAAGACAGACTTTAATCCAGATCCCAGTTCTGTCTTACTATTCCAGTGTGTTCAAGTTTGCTAGCTGCAAGAATGCAACTCACCAGAGATGGATTGACTTTTAATAAAAGGGGATTTATTTTGTTAGTTCTTCAGAGAAACGGCAGCTAACTTTCAACTGAGGTTCTTTCTTATGTGGGAAGGCACAGGGTGATCTCCGCTGGCCTTCTCTTCAGGCCTCTGGATTCCAACAACTTTTGCCATGGTGATTTCTTTCTGCATTGCCAAAGGCCTCAGCTGAGATGCGAGTGCTGAGATGAGGTATGCTGAGCTGCTTGGGCTGTGCTATGTTGCACTCTCTCATTTAAGCACCAGCCAATAAGGTCAAACATCATTCATTGCAGGAGGCACACCTCCTAGCCTACTGCAGATATAATGAGCAACAGATGAGGTTCACATATCATTGGCTCATGTCCACAGCAACAGAACTAGGTGCTTTCACTTGGCCAAGTTAATAACTGAATCTAACTACCACAGAGTGCCTTTGATAAATCATATAACTTGCTTGAGATTCAACCTCCTCATCTGGAACACTGGAATTATATTTATATGTCATATCTTATTTTATCTCTTTTTTTACCCTTCCTGATAGTCTTCATTTCTACACTTGTCTACACATCTCTCTCTTGCCTTTTTCTATCTGCCTGTAGCACTCCCTTTAGTACTTTCTGTAGAGCAGATCTCCTGTTGGTAAGCTCTCCCAGTGTCTGTTTTTCTGAAAATATTTTGAACTTGCTCATATTTGAAGGACAGTTTTGTCAGATATAGAATTCTTGGTTGGCAGTTTTTTCATTTTCAGTATCTTAAATAAAACACACAATTACTTTTTTGCCTCCATGATTTCTGTTGAGAAATCTGCACATAGTATTATTTAGCTTCTCTTGTATTTGTTGGATCACTTTTCTCTTGTTGCTTTCAAAATTCTCTCATTATCTTTGATTAGTAACTGTCTTGGAATAGGTCTGTTCCTATCTATTCAGCTTGGAATACACTGTGGTTCTTGAATCTGTAATTTTGTCTTTCATAAGAGTTGGGAAATTTTCAGTGATTATTTTCTCCATTATTCTTTCTACTCCTTTTTCCTTCTCTTTTCCTTCTGGGAAACTCATAACACATATATTGATGAGCTTCATGTTATCATTCAATTCACTGAGACCCTCCCTGCTCATATTTTTAATATTATTTTCTCTATCTGTTCTTTTGTGATTGAGCTTTCAGATGTCCTGTCCTCTAGTTCACTAATCCTTTCTTCTGCCTCTTCAAATCTGCTGTTGTATGTCTCCATTGTGTTTTTCATCTCTTCTATTGTGCCTTTCATTCCCACAAGTTTTACCATTTGTTTGTTCAAGATTTTGAGTTCTTCTGCATGGTCACATAGTGTCTTCCTTATATCTTCATCTCTTTTGCCATATTTACCTTTACCTCATCGATTTGATTAGATGATTTGTTTGAACATCTTTAATTAGTTGTTTCAACTCATGTATCTCATTTGAAGTGTCAGTTTGTTCCTTTGACTGGGCCATATTTTCATTCTTCCTAGTATGACTTGCGATTTTTTGGCTGATGTCTAGTTATCTGATTTCCTTGATTAATTTATTCTGGAGGCTATTTTTCTCTCTTTTACATAGGGTTTTCTTATTGGTTGGATTTGTTCTTTAACTGTTCTTTGACATTCAGTCCAAGTTATTTTAGACTTCTAGCATAGCTTCTGTTAACTGATCAGAATTTTTCAGCTCTTGTTTTTCTGGTTCTTGCTTTGCCTATATGGAACCTTTTTTTGAGAAGATCTCCCTAGATATGATTGACCCCAGTCAGATTTTCCCACACAAGACAGGCCCACATCTCAGGAAGAGGGTGTACTCGGTATCAAGTTTCTCTGAGGATGAGGCCCAGCAGGTTGCCAGTCTTTACTGAGAATGCTCTTGACTCTATGTTTTTCCTATCCCACACACAGGTGGTGCTTGTCAGCCCACATCTCCCCATCAGTGTAAAGTTCTGCAGTATCATTAGTTCTCAGAAGCCCCTGTCCCTGCCAGGGGCATGGTTGAGACAAAGGCTAAGGTGGTGGCAAGCTTAAGGTGTTTCTGTTTTCCAGCCCCTGGGGTCTGAATTCTCTGAATGAGAGCCACCACTTGTTCTGGGCCCTGCCCTCCCCCTTGGGGAAGATATGCCCTTTTAGGGCATTATCTCCTTCACTTGACTACTAACTTTGTCCCTTAACTCTGACTTTGCTTGGTCAGTGATGACAATTGAAAATGCCTGAGGCTTTTTATTTTGATGGGATGCTAAAAATGGTTAAAGAAAAATATTTTTCCAGAACCGGTCTCCAGCCCCCTGGTTTCACAAATCAAGAGCTGGAATTGCTAATTGAGTATTCTGAGCTCAGCCAACTCCAAAAGACTTTTTAAATTTTTTGATTTTTTACTCATTAGCCCCAACTCCTCTCTGCCTGGAGATACCTCAGGGCTCCTTTTGTGTTTGCTCTGTGTTTCTCTATACTAAAAGCTCATATTCATCAGTCTGAATTTGTTAATTAAATCCACAATTGGAACTTCTTTGATTTTTCCTTGCCTTGCTCCTAGTGGAAACTGCTTTTTCCCATGAGGAAGTGTCTCCAAAATAGTCTGCTCTTCCAGTGGGGGTGGCAAACCAGTCTCCAGTTTGGCAGACTTTATTTATAGTTCTGCAATGTGATCTTGGCCCTTCCCCCTATTCCAGCCTGGTATACAATGTGTATCTGGTCATGGAAGTCCCTCAAACCATTGCTCCAGCCGATTCCTGACTATTTACTACCTGTTCTAGAGAACTAAATAAATTCCACTCCTCCCTTCACTGCTATCTTTCCCCACCTCCCCTGCCATCTTGCCCTTCCTCCATTGAAATTATATTTACTTTATAATGCTTGATTATTAGAAGAGATAATGGATCTTGATGTATTTAACCAAGTACCAGCCAAGCAGTAGGGTGCACAATAATATTCTTTGTCATTCAGCCCCCCCTTTTTTTACAGTGATCTAAAGCCCCATCTTGGAAGCATCCAGAGTGGGAAAAGTTGCAATGATCAGCATAGATTGTAAATCCCAGATAATGAGCTTGAAAGAAACAAAGTGCTGGGAGCTGGGGACCAGGAGTCCTGGCTCCACAGGCTTGGAAGCTTAAAGATTGGGGATGGAAATGCCAGCTTGGCAAGCTCCTGCTGAGACCAGACTGCTGAGACCAGTGGTAGTTAGCTTGCAATCCTGCAGGCAGCTTGAAGTCTGACCATCTCCTTAGACTGTCCCCTGATAATGTTTTCTAGTACATATACTTGGGGACTTCTTAGAAACTTATTACTGAATTGATAGCAGGGGTCTATAGGAGAATAGGACTTCTCTAACAGAAATTCACTTTAGAGCTGTTTTTTTCTCCTAGAATATTTTCCCCCTTTTCATAGAACCACCTGAAGATCAATAAGTTCTGATAAATCAACATTTAACCAATCTAAAATGCTGGAGCTCTGAATCCAATGGTTCATAGTCCTCTTCTTTTAAAATAATGCACATGTTTCTGCACTGGTGTTGTTGAATTTAAGAAGCCAAATTGGAGCAATGTCATGTTAAGACCTGCTCTCATCATTAAAGCCATCAGAAAGACAACAAAAAGTACTGTACTTTTCCGAAAAAACTAGAGAAAAGTGCTTGTCTTTATAAGCACATGTATTTTTTTCAGGTTATTTCTCAGAAATGATCATTTTGATCATCCTGAGAATTAGATAATATTAAATTATATTCATTTTCATCTCCTCTGCTGAAGGCTTTCTCTCTTTCCTCTCAGTCATTGGACAGTCAGCAGAAAATTGCTCAGGTAAGCTTAATTCAGTTGTTCTTACGCAGTTAGCATAATATAAGCCCAACTAAATAACAACCAACGATTTTGGAAGTTAGAATTTTAGGCTTTATGCAATAGGCAACAAAGGATGTCACCTCCAGATACTCCTTGGGGGCAGGAAAGCTTTCTCCTGCTGGTAGCCTCATTACTTGGTCAAAATGACATTTTGCAGCAGCTTTCATTTAGAGGCCAAATCCTGGTACAGAAATAGCGGACACAGTACAGGGTAG
>PVIY010042172.1:0-21175 GCA_004026745.1 Myrmecophaga tridactyla
TTGTACAACTAGTGCAGTTCTAAAAATTGTACCCTATACCCAGGGCAAGAATCAAATGAAGAAGAGCTGAAAAAAATCTGATTAGCTAAACAAGGGCAACTATAAAGGTCTCGAATAAGTTGAACCAATTGTCAAAGAAAAGCCTTAACAAAAATCCAATCAACAATAGAACCATAAGCAAAAGAGAAAAACTGACCTTTAGAGTAAACTCATCAAGATAATGAGATGCTTAGACATTAGTTCAAAATAACAAGCCATACTAAGAAACAGAAAGATATGGGCAGTCAGAGGAACAAATTAAAACTTCAGGGGAGACACAGACTTTGGGACAACTAATCAAAGATGCTCAAACAAATCTCCTAAATCAATTCACAATGATGAAGGAAAAATAAAGAATATTAAGAAGATATTATTTTAGCATAAAGAAGATTTTGAAGGTATAAAAAGAAACATAACTAAAATTATGAGAATGAAAGGTACAAATAGAAGAGATTAAAATACACTAGAGGCACACACTAGCAGATTTGAACAGGCAGAAGAAACAAAGAATTAGAAAACAGTACAACTGAAATCTTAACACATGGAAAGACAGAGAAAAGAATGGGGAAGATTGAGCAGAGTATCAGAGATTTGAATGACAGTACAAAGCCACATCATATGCACCATGGGTGTTCTAGAAGGAGAAGAGAAAGAAAAGGGGGCAAAACAAATATTTTAGGAAATAAAGGCCAAACATTTTTCAACTTTTATGAAAGATAAGAATATACAAGATCAAGAAGCACAATATACTCCAAACAGAATAAATCCTAATAATCTTACTTAGAGACACATACTTCTGAATATCAAATGCCAAAGATAAAGGGAGATTCCTGAAACAAGAGAAAAGAGAAAGTGAGGGACCATCAATAAGATAAAGTGCTGATTTCTCATCTGAAAACATGGAGGTGAGAAGGCAGGGGTATGATAAATTTAAGGTACTGAAAGAGAAAAACTGCTGCCAAGAATTCTTCATCTGATAAAGCTGTTCTTCAAAAATGAAGGAGAGTTTTAAATATTCACAGATAAACATAAACTGAGAGAGTTCATCAAGAGACTACTCTATAAGAAATATTATAGGAGTTCTTCTAGCAGAAAAAAAAAGAGAGGCTTGGAAGAGAGTGTAGAAATGAAGTTTATCAGTAAGGATAATTGTTTCAGTTTGCTAAAGCTTCTAGAATGCAATATAGCAGAAATGGATTGGCTTTTACAAAGGGGATTTACTAGGGTACATATTTATAGTTCTAAGGCCATAAAAATATTCAAATTAAGGCATCTAAAGAAAGACAGCTTGACTCTGAAGAAAGGCAATGAAGCTGCGATTTCCCTGTCACCTGGGAAGGCACATGGTGACATCTGCTGTCTTCCTTCCAGGCTTCTGGTTCCAAATGGCTCTCCCAGCTCCTGTGGGGCCTTCTTGCTTTTCCCCAGGGGATATTTTTTTACTTCTCTCAGCTCTGTTAAATGACTCCAGCAAGTGGACTGAGACCCACCTTGAAAGGACAGGGTTACATCTCCATGGAAATAATCAAAAGGACCCACCGAACAATAGGTATGCCCCCGTAAGATTGTATTAAAAGAACTTAGGCTTTTCTGGGATATACAACAGATTCAAACCAGCACAGTAACTAAAAAGGTAAAAAGAAAGCAAAAATAAGATATGCCATATAAAAAACAAAGGATAAAATGGTTGAGGTACTGCTTTTACAGTAATAACATTAAATGTTAATGGAATAAACTCCTCAATCAAAAGACATAATGGATGAAAATGTATGATACAAATATATGCTGTCTAGAAGAGACTCACCACATAAAGACAAAAATGGATTGAAAGTGAAAGGTTGGAAAAACATATTCCACACAAACAGCAAAAAAAGAGCTGGGGTAATTATACAAGTATCAGTAAAAAAAGACTTTAAATGTGAAATTGTTATGAGACAAAGAATAATCCCATGTGTTAATAAAAGGTGTAATCCCTCAAGAAGAAATAACAATCATAAATAATTATGCACCTAACCAGGGTGGCCCAAAGAACATGAAGCCAATACTGACAAAACTGAAGAAAGAAGTAGACGTCTCTACAGTGATAGTTGGAAGCTTCAATAGACCATTCTCAATAAAAGATACAATATTTAGGCAGAAGAACAATAAGGAATCAGAGAACTTGAGTATATGATACATGAAGCAGACCTTACAGCCATATACAGAGCACTGCACCACAAAACAGCAGGATATACATCATTTGCAAGTGCACATGGATCATTCTCCAGGATAGACCACGTGTTGTTTGTCACTGTGTTATGATAAAACAAGTCTATTCAATAAATTATAAAAGGTTGAAATTACACAAATCACTCTATGACCATAAGGGAATGAAGGTAAAAACCAATAACAGAATGAAGAACTAGAAAGTTCACAAATATTTGGAAGTTAAACAGCACACTCTTAATAAGTGGGTCAAATAGAGAAATCAGTAAAATATTTTGAGAAGTATGATAATAAGACACAACATATCAAAAGTTATGGGATGCAATGAAGGTACTGCTGAGAAGGAAGTTTATAGCCCTAAATGACTATGTTAAAAAGGAAGAAAGAGCTACAATCAAAGACCTAACTGCACACCTGTAAGAACTGGAAAAACAACACCAAACTAATCCCAAAGCAAGCAGAAAGAAAGATGAAGATTAGAGGAAAAACAAATGAAATTGAGAATAGAAAAATGATAGAATCAATAAAACCAAATGTAAGTTCTATAAACCCTTAGCTGTACAGACAAAAAATAAAGTGTGAGAGGGAGAGAGAGAGAGAGAGAGAGGGAAGTTGCAAACAAATAAAACAAGAAATGAGGGGGGATATTATTAATGAAGCCACAGAAATAAAAAGGATCACAAGAAGATACTCTGAACAACTCTATGCCAACAAACTAGACAACAGATGAAATGGATAATTTCCTAGAAACACATGAACAAACTGCATTAACTAAAAAGAAATAAAGGAACTCAGCAAAACAATCACAAATAAGAATTGAATCAGTCATCAAAAGCCTCCAAACAAATAAAAGCCCAGAAACATATGGCATTACATGTGCATTCTACCAATTATTCCAAGAAGAATCAATACCAATCCTGCTCAAACTCTTCCAAAAAAATCAAAGGTAAGGGAAAACTACCTAATTCATTCTATGAAGATAATATCACAGATATTATGATAATATCACATATATAGAACACTGCACCACAAAACAGCAGTATATACATTATTTGCAAGTGCACATGGATCATTCTCCAGGATAGACCACGTGTTGTTTTTCACTGTGTTGTGATAAAACAAGTCTATTCAATAAATTTAAAAAGATTGAATAACAATAATAACAAAGCCAGATAAAGGTGCTGCAAGAAAACTACAAACCAATCTTTCTAAGGAATACAGACCGGAAAACTCTTAATAAAATACTTACCATTTTAATCCAACAGCACATTAAAAGAATTATACAACATAATCAAGTGGGTGTTATTCCAGGTATGCAGGGATGGTTCGACACAAGACAATCAGTTAATGTAATACAGAGCATTAACAAATTGAAACGGAAAAATTGCATGATCATCTTGATTGATGCTGAAGAAGTATTCAACAAAATTCAGCATCCTATCCTGATAAAAACACTTCAAAAAGTACAAATTATAGGGAACTTCCTCAATATGACAAAGGACATACATGAAAAATCCATAGCCAGCATCGTACTCAATGGTGAGAGAATGAAAGCTTTCCCGCTAAGATCAGGTAAGACAAGGATGCCCTCTGTCACCACTACTAATCAACATTGCACAAGAAGTTCTAGCTAGAGCAATCAGGCAGAAAAATGAAATAAAATGCATCCAAATCAGAAAGAAAGAAGTAAAACTTTCATTATTTTCAGATGCCATGATAATATACTTGGAAAATACTGAGAAATCTGCAATAAAGCTTCTTGAGCTAATAAATTCAGCAAAGTGACAGGATATAAGATTAATGTGCAAAAATCAGTATTGTTTCTATACACAAGCAATGACCTATTTGAGAAGACAATTAAGGAAAAAAATCCATTCAAAATTGTGACTAAAAGAATCAAGTATCTAGGAATAAACTTAACCAGGGATATATGGACTTGTACACAGAAAACTACATAACATTGCTAAAAAAAGATCAAAGTAGATGTAAATAAGTGGAAAGACATTCCTGATCATGGATAGAAGGGTTAAATGTAGTTAGGATGTTAATTGTGACCAAATTGATCCACAGATTCAACAAAATGTCAATCAAAATTCCAACAACCTACTTTAAAGACTTGCAAAAGCTAGTTATCAAATTCATTTAGAAGGGAAGAGATCTTGAATGGCTAAAACATCCTTAAAAAAGAAGAACAAAGTGTGAGGATTAGCACTTCCTGATTTTAAAGCTTATTATAAAGCCACAGTGGTCAAAACAGCATGGCACTGGCACAAAGACAGGAGGACTGACCAATGGAATAATATCGAGAGTATGGAAATAGACCACACAATTTATGGTCAAGTGACCTCTGACAAGGCCCCCAAATTCATTGAACTGGCTCAGAACAGCCTTTTCAATAAATAGGCATGGGAGAACTGGATATGAATAGCCAAAAGAATGGAAGATGATCCTTACCTTACACCCCATATAAAAATGAACTTAAAGTGGATCAAAGACCTAAGTATGAGAGCCTGTACCATAAAACTCTTAGAAGAATATATAGGAAAATATCTTCAAGACTGAGTAGTAGGAGGTAGTTTCTTAAACTTTACACCCAAAGCACAAGCAATGAAAGAAAAGATAGCTAAATGGGAAATTTAAAATCAAATGCTTCTGCGCCTCAAATGACTTTATCAAAAAGGTGAAGAGGCAGCCAACTCAATGGGAGAAAATATTTGGAACCATGTTTTAGTTAAAGGTTTGATCCTGTATACATAAAGAAATCATATAGTTCAAAAAAAAAAAGAACAAACAACCCAATTACAAAATGACCTAAATATATGAATAGAAATTTTTCCAAATAGCAAATAGAGATGGCTAAAAAGCACATAAAGAGATGCTCATTTTCGTTAGCTATAGAGGAAATGCAGATTAAGTCTATAATGAGATGTCACCTCATACCTAAAAGAATGTCTGCTTTTAAACAAAAAGAAAACTACAAATGCTGGAGAGGATGTGAAGAAATTGGAAAAGTTACACACTGCTGGTGGGAATGTATAATGGTATAGCCATTATGGAAGACAATTTGGCAATTTCTTGGAAAATATTGAGTTGCCCTGTGACCTGTCAATACCACTACTCTGGATATACTCAGAAGAGCTAAAAGCAGTGAAACAAACAGACACTTGTACACCAATGTTCATGGTGGCATTATTCACAATTGGCAAAAGATGGAAACAATCCAAGTGCCCATCAACAGACAAGTGGATAAACAAAATGTGGTATGTACATTTGATGGAATATTATGCAGCAGTCAGAGGAAATGAGGCCTGGAAGCATCTGATAACATGGATGAACCTTGAGGGCATAAGTCTGAGTGAAATAAAACAGACACAAAAGGATAGCTACTGTATGGTTTTGCTTTTGTAAAATCTATTGCTTTTTTGCATATGTTATACTTCATAATAAAAAAGCACCTGCTGAATAGCACTTAAGGAATGATTTTGTCAAATACTTTCCCAAACTTTTCAAAGCTGAGAACTGTGGAGATCTGTGAAGAATGGGATCTTCTTAAATTGTTTCTCAGAATGCTATAAAATGTTTTATTAAGTATCAGTTTAACACCTTCTCAAAAAAAAATTGAATCATTACTGTATTAGCTAGGGTTCTCTAGAGAAACAGAATCAGCAGGAGATATCTATAGACATAAAATTTATAAAAGTATCTCGTGTAACCATGAGAATGTAGAGTCCAAGGTCTGTAGGGCAGGCTGCAAGCTGATAACTCTGATGAAGTTCCACAATGAGTTGTCAGGAGAGGCTGGCTGGGCAACCGTGGGAATGTAAGGATCCAAGGTCTGTAGGGCAGGCTGCAAGCTGGTAACTCTAATGAAGTGTCTGGATGAACTCCACAGGAGAGGCTCATGAGCTGAAGCAGGAAGAGTGACTCTCTTCGGAATCTTCCTTAAAAGCCTCCCCATGATTAGATTAAATGTCACTCATGGCAGAAGACGCTCTCCTTAGCTGATTACAAACACAATCAGCTGTGGATACAGCCAGTGTGGTCATGATTAAAGTCCATGAAATGTCCTCATAGCAACAGACAGGCCAGCACTTGCCCAACCAGACGACTGGGCACCACCACCTGGCCAAGTTGACACATGAACCTGACCATGACAGTTATTATTGCAATGATCATTATATTTCAAAGGTCCCCCTATCCATGAGAAATTTTTGGCAATGTTCTTTATATGAAGAGTTTTGTGCTGTAGAAATGGCTGGATATACCACCACATAAATTATTAGCATGCATGTAAGAATTCCTAGAAATTGAAATCTTTGAATGATATATGTGCAGGTTTGAAACTGTTATGTAAAGCTAAACTCAGAGGTTTATTTATAATTTGGAATATAAGGGACATAGAGATACACAGAAGCTACAGATGGGTGAATGGTTAACTAATGAGGTTGAACTTAAATGTAAGGGGATAGATAGAAGTGAAGGCAGTTCATTAATGAGTCTACAAGTAATATTGCCATATCGAAGGTGAACATGAGTGAAAGGGGTTGTATAGAGGCATGTATCCCACTGATTAAAACTGCAAATATAAATCAGTTCTTACATGAACTATTTCAAAGGTATGGACCTTGTACAGAGAGTAAATAATAACAGGGTAAGGGGGAAAACTACTATTGCATGCTGTGTTCTCTGTTTAACAGGAAGATATTAACAGCTCCACAGCAATAACATAGGTCAATAACTTGGGGGAAGGACAAGAGTTAAAAGGAAGTTTGTATTTTCTATTTGGTGAGGGTTTGTTTATCAGTTATTTTTCTCCTGGGAACAATTCAAATTTTTTAGAATTGAGATTATTGACAATTATGCAACTAAGTTATGATAATGTGAGACATGAATTGTTTGACTCTAGACATTATACATGATGCCCAATGGATGGAGGTGACTAAAGGATACACTGATTGAGAAGTAGAATGGAAGACTGTTGTGTATATGTATAATCAATATCCTGAAAGAAATGAAGTCATGAGTCAGACAACAGGATGAATGAGCTTGGGGAACATTATGTGATGAACAATAAGCCAGAACAAAAGAACAAAGATAATGGGGTCTCTTTTAGAAAATAATTATAATAAAATTGTAGCCTAGATTGTAAGCTTTTATAGCAGTCACATTTCGTCTGAAGCTGTAATTGTTATTTCTAGATTTTGAGAAGCTATGCTATATATGTATAACATGGTATTTCCTTGGAAATTTGGGTACCTGTGTGACACTTAAGTCTAACAGTAGGAGTTCTGCAGGTCTGAAAGCCAGCATTGTCACATGCAATAACTGTTAAAGAAACTGAAAAAGAGATCAGGTTTCAATTAGAGATAAGAATGATGCTGATCAGGTCAGGACCAAGGTAAATGAGAGTATAGAGGTAAGAAAGACATTGTCTGTGTTTTAGAACTTCATTTATCCAATGATACCAAAGGAAGAGAGGTTTATTTTGTCTAAAACCTAAATTTTATGTAGCACATATGTAACTTAACCTGTCTGGGTAGATTATTTAAACAACCCAAATACATGGAGCCCAGAATGGGAATGAGGACTTGTAATTATGTATAGCTTAAAGTAATGCCTTGCTACATCTTAGAATATGTTGAGCAGATAATAAAAAAGTATTGGCAAAAGTCCCTGGGGGGATGGGAGAAAAATATGAAACTATTAAGCTTTACCATTGGGAAACCCCTGATATTGTCTCAAATATTAGGGAATCCCAAATCAATAGGCCAAGCCCTTGATGATCTTTAGGCTTGCTCTTGTGAAGTGTATATATGTAGTAGAAAAACTAAGCTTACCTATAGTCATGCCTATAATTACTTCCAGAGGACTTTTGCTGCTCAGAGAGATGGATGCCTCTGTCTCTCTAAGCCAAACTCTACAAGTAAAATCATTACCCTCAACCCCTACATGGAACATGATATCCCGGAGTAAAAGTCTCTTTGGCAAAGTGGGATATGAATCAGGGATAATCCTGGCCCTGACACCATGGGATTGACAATGCCTGACTAAATGAGGGAAAATAATTGTAGCAATATAAGGTATCAGTGGCTGAGAGAGTTCAAATAGAGTCAATAAGCTACTCTGGAAGCTACTCTTATGCAAGTTTCAGCTAGATATTGCTATTTACTGTGGTTTCCCAGATCCCAACCAAAACCATTCCTGCCAACCCTAAATAATACCTTGGGCTCTATCTGAGATTCTACAAAAGTTCCATGTACGATGATTACTTTCCAGAAACCTACAACCTCCAGATGGGTCCTAGGCCAGATAAGTTCTGAAACCCAGAGAAGTCAGCCTCTCCTGAACATCAGTTAGTTCTATCCCCCTATCTCACATTATAGACAGCACTTTCCAACATGAAAAAGTTAGAAAAGGCATAGTCCAAATACCCTTAAAGATTGGGAGAAAGATCAAAGGAGAAGGAGGAGTTAGGGAAGATAGAATTTGACAAATCAGTATGACTGTGAACCATTATATCGCCATTCCATTTAGTCTCTATGTCTTGGAGGAGAGAGAAAGACAATCCTAAAATTGTGGAACTATAACCTATACCAAACCATGAAATCTGTCCTGTAACTACTTGCTACAATTTGAAATGAATTGCTTTTTTTTGCATATATGTTATACTTCACAATAAAAAAAGCACCTGCTGAATATCACTTGAAGAATGGTTTTGTCAAATATTTCCCCAAACTTTTCAAAGCTGAGAACTGTGAGAGGTCTGTGAAGAATAGGATCTTCTTAAGTGTCCAAGAAATTGTTTCTCAGAATGCTATAAAATGTTTGAAGTATCAGCTTGACACTTTCTCAAAAAAATAAAATCATTACTATTGCAATGATCTTTATATTTCAAGGGACACCTATCATGAGAAATTTTTGGCAATAATTCTTTCTGTGAAGAGTTTTGTGCTATAGAAATGGCTGGATATACCACTACATGAATTATTAGTATGCATGTAAGAATTCCTAAAAATAGATTGAGACCTTTGAATGCTATATATGCAGGTATGAAACTGTTATGTAACCCAGAAAAGCCTTTCTATTTTAATCCAATCTTTTGGGTGCAGATTTATTGTGGGTGGGATCTTCTGATTAGGTTGTTTCCCAGAACTGGGAAAAAGGACCAGCAGAAGCCAGCCACAGGCCTTCACAGCTGACAGAGGTGTTCTGGAGAGCATCAGCCTTTCTTGAGTGAAGGTAACCTCTTGTTGGTGCCTTAACTGGGAAACTTTGTGGCCTTAGGTTGTTTCCATGGAGACTGACCCACTCAATTGTGGGTGTGGCCTTTTGATAAGATTACTTCCATAGAAATGTGGCATACCCAACTGTGGGTGTGACCTTTTGATTAGGTGGAAATGTGACTCTGCCCATTCAAGGTGGGTCTTGATTAGTTTACTGGAGTTCTTTAAAAGGGTACATTTTGAAGAAACCTTAGAAGCAGATGCAAACACAGACATTTGAAAATTCAGAAGCCCAGGAGACACCAGGAGCTGAGAAAGCTGACAGATGCTAAAAAGGAACCAGAGCTGACACAGAATAGACGCAGGCATTTGGAAATGATTGGAGTGCCAACAGAGACATTTGTAGATCAAAATAGAAATAGCCTGGGTGCTAAGCAAGGACTCACAGAAGTAGCCAGAACCTGAAAAGAAGGAATTTCTTAACCTGGGAGATGCTAAGCTAAGAAATGAAACCCAGAGTTCTGCTTTGGAATAGCTAAGTGTGGACCCACAGATGTTTAGAGAGGAAGCCACTGGAATCAGAAGCTGGAAGCAATAGAACCAGGAGCAAGGACCAGCAAATGCCAGCCATGTGCTTTCCCATGTGACAGACATTGGCCCTTTTTCAGTCAAGGTATCTTTCTGGATGCCTTTGTTTGGACATTTTTATGACTTTAGAACTGTAAGCTTGTAACTTAATAAATTTCCTTTATAAAAGCCATTCCATTTCTGGTGTGTATATTCCAGCAACTTTAGCAAACTAAAACACCATGATAATGGAGAAAGTAGCTTTTACTATAACATGGGGTAGATAAAGCTAACAATTCTAAATAATGAACTTTTAAAAATTAAATATTTGAAACGTAAGACATGCTGTTCTGCCTTAGGAACAAAATTAAGCAAAATTAATTATGAATATCAATATATTGTTGGTATGAAATGCAGAGTCCTACTTAAGGTCTGTTGAACTGTTATGCTGCTCATACACGAAAAGCAGCAGACTAAGTTAAGACAGAGGAGTTTTTTGATTAGCAAATGTAATTATTTTATGCCCTTAAGTTTATATCTTAAGTTTTGAGTGCTCTGAAGACTTTTTATTTTATTTTTAATTGGTTAAGTCAGTTTTCAACACAGTTCTCAGAAAACTGAAGGTGTATAAAATCTGACTTTTTGATAAATAGGGGATAATAGCTAAAAAAACTTGCATATTTCATTGGTAGACTATAATACTTCTTAATTTGCAAATAAAAATTTTTACTTTGTTTTATTAAATAGAAAATTGTCTAAGTTTATCGACTGTAGATATATATATCACTTGATGAGATGCTAAGCAAGCCAGAACCCAGAGTTGTGTCTTGGAGGAGCTAAGTAAAGGCCCACAGATGCTTTGAGAGGAAACTTCTGGAATGAGAAGCTAGAAGCAGCATACCAGGAACAAGGAACAGCAGACCCAGCCACGTGCCTTCCCAACTGACACATGTGTTCCAGATGGTATCAGCCTTTATTGAGTGAAGTTAACCTCTTGTTGGTGCCTTAATTTGGACATTTTGATGGACTTAGAACTGTAAATGTTTAACTATTAAATTCCCTCTTTAAAAGCCATTCTGTTGCCAGTATATGGCATTATATACCATATATGATATATGTAGTCTTAGCAAACTAAAAAACTAGACGTTGATGGATCAAGAAACATAAAGGCAACTACTAAAATTTTCTATCTCTCAGCTCAGACAATTTTTTGACGTTATTGTAACATTTTAAAACTGAATTCTGGTGATGGTAGACACCTCTATAAATTTTATGAATGCCTTGAATTTTATCTTTAAAGGAATGATGAATTGTGTAGATTGTATGGTATACAAATTATAGCTCAATAAAGCTATTTAAAAATAAATCAAAAGGGCAGGCCAAGGTGGCTCACTGGCAGAGTTCTCACATGCCATGCCGAAGACCTGGGTTCATTTCCCAGTGCCTGCCCATGTTAAAAAAAAAAATCAATAAACTCTATTGTATTACAGACTAAAGAATAAAAAACAAATGATTACATTAATGGTTGCAAAAAAGACATATCATATAATTCATTATTCACTGCTGGCAAACTCTCTCAGCAATCTACAAATAGGACACTTCCTTAACCTGACAAATAGCAAAAACCCAAAAAGTAATATCTAGCCTTGCACTTTAGATGGAATGATTTCCCTTTCTGAGGAGAAATAAGCCAATGGCATCTACTTTCACTCTTCTCATTAGATGTCACTGGAAATACTAGTCAATATAATAAGCAAGAGAAATTAAGAAACTACCTATAGATTAGAAAGCAAAAATAAAACTGTTTTGATTCACAGTAGACATGATTATCTGCTTAGAAAATACTAAAGGATCCATATAAAAGCTCCTAGAAATAAAAATAAAGTTTATAAATTTCAATAGCAGTGCCATCTACAGAAGACTGTTGGCAAGGTGGCTCAAATGAGGATTGAAGAGGCATGAACATAGTTGTGGTAATAAGGATGGAAAGACCTGCTGGATTTTTATTTGAGAGAGTATTCAGGAGGTACAAATAATAGAATTGTGTTTCTTTCATGTGAAAAAGAGGTAAGAATCTAGAATATTATAAATGATTGGTTAGGTAGATGGCCATGCTCTTCTATGTTTGTATTTTTTTCCATCTGAGTTATTCAAGCGAAAAATCATGGAATCATAATCTTTTCTTAAAATCTCATATTGCACATCGAATTCATGAAGGAATCTTTCAGCTCTATCTTAAAAACATATTCCCAATCTTACCACTTTTCACCAACTCTACCACTTCTATCCTTACTGATCATCATGTCCCACCTTTACCACTACATAAGCCTTCCAACTAATGACCCTTTTTTTGTTCTGGTTTTGTACAATTTACTCTCCACATAGCAGCCGAAGTAGCTCTTTTAAACATGAATATGATCATGCAATTGCTGTGCTCAAACCCCTCTAATGGTTTTACTTCAAATTTAAGAAAAATCCCAAAGAGTTGCATTCATTTGTAATAGTATCATGAGAAATAAGAAAGAATGGCTCATTTAAAAGATATATGGCGTATTTTTAGTAATGTTAATGACGTTGTAGGTTGGAAACTTTGGAATTATTTGACAAGACTTGATAGCACTTTGAAATGATTATATAGATGTGATAACACATTAAGAGAGTTGGTGCTGTTGTGTGAATCAGTTTACTCCTCAATTATTTCATTTGAAATATACCACAATCTCAAAAGAGTTCAAAGACAATTAAAAAATTCTTCATTCTCTGTTCATTCCTCAAACTCTGGATTGTGAAGATTGGACATTAGAGTGAAAAATTATTTTCTTCATATATATTGTTTTCATTTTATCTTTCTCCCCATATATACACATATATACAAAATTATTTTATATTAAATTTTAATGTCTTTATGTATTACCCCTGAGTCATTCAACCTTCATGATCTTTTTTCTTAAATAAGGGAAATCCTTCAACTGCCCTTACTTGTTATTTTAAGGAATAAGAAATACATAAGATACCAACAATTTATAACATAATATTCATAAAAGTAGTTTTCAAAATAGTTCATGTGAATCTCTACTGAAAAATCAGGATTTTTTCCTCTCCTAAATCATTTTTCTCTGGTATAGCATATTTTCTCTCCTAACCCATAATCCTCACTCTCTTTTAGTGACGACTTCACCAATGCCCTTAGATATACTTATATTCCTAGATATTAAATTCATTTTCATCATATCAGTAGATTTAAGAACATAATAGAAAAGGAATTTAGGAGACAAGCATCAGAGTTCACACTGTGTGATTGAAATCTGCTCGTGTTATCACAGTTCTTCCTTGTAATATGTGCACATCAGAACAGGTTCTGTTTGTGCTTAACACCATCAACAGCACCTGCTTATCAAAGATCTGGTAATTAGAAATATCACTGCTGGTGTTTTAAAAATGATTCCTTCCAGGTGTACCCAAAGTAACACAACAATTTTCTGTGTTTCTTGAAACAGTAGTGGAAGATGAAAGGAATGAGTTGACCAAGTGGGCCAACTAATTTCATTTTAATACTTAATAAACCTTGGTGATGGTTGGGGGAAAACCCAAAACTCTTGTGTGTCAATTGTCACCCTATGGAAAAATAATATAGCAAGCTCACATTAAAAAAAATACGTAAATATATATTCATTTATATAGTAATATAACACAGATAAGTTCAAGTACAAAAATGCAGTTAAACGTATACCAATCAACTGAAATATGCAAACATGTATTTATATTTAAGTTGAATAGAGATTAAACGATCATAATTACATAATTACTTAATAAGAGGAGCCACCTTTATTTCATCAGGCAAATGCTCATGTATTATAAGGACTGTAAAAACTTCATGGAGAGTTGAAGAGGGCTGCAACATAGGTGGAATAAGCTGGAGAAAATTCTAGAACTTCTGCACCGTGGGCTGGTCTGTAAGGAGTATGAAAAGCTGCTACACATTGTCCTAAGAGGACCACAAGCTTGCTTCAGGAATGAATGAATACCTATGCATATCTAATTTGTTTTAGGAAGACATAGGATTGTGGGGAAAAAAGCAATAGTTAAAGCCAGGAGAACTGCCAGGAGGGTAATCAGGACAAAGCCCACTTTTTAAAGCTGAAATCATAAAGCAGGAAGGTGGGTCATTCCTGGATACACAGGTAAAATACATCAGGTGCTAAAACAAATTTAAGCTGCACTAATTTTGAGGGCGATACCGGCTAATCTCAGGTTGACTGACCTCTATACTGGAAGCTATCAAAGCTTGTAGGTGGGAAGCACTAGAAAAGGGATACATTGAAGTTACATATCTATAATTTCATCGTCAGTTTTACCTTCAGGTTTCTCTTTCACTTATTTTTATCACAATTTTATGCTATTACCAGTAAAATATTTTACATGATGTATTTTTCCATTAAATTTTAAATTGACTGAGGTAAAATATTGTGTCCCTACATTTCTATATAATTCTCATTCTCATTTAAATGATCTATGAACTGACGATTAAATGCCATCTAGTGCTGATTATGACGATGATGGTGATGGTGGTGGTGAAAATTCAGGGAAAGCAATGCAATACACAAGAAATTTTAAAGAGGATATCAGCATAAATAGCTGTGCTATTTGTTTATTAAAAATGCATATACATAATTTTCCAGAATATCACAATGAATTGCAAATACACAGTATTCATGTTTATAGTGGATGAATAAAACTTTTTACCAAAAAACATACAAATCATATTTAAAATTTCCTTATTTCCCTTCATAGGTGAGTGAAAAGCATTATTTTCCTTCCAAAGATTTAGCCAAGTCACTATTATTTGCCTGAATGGAAGAGAGAAGTTGCACAGAGAGTTCCCCCCCAAAACCAATATAAAAACCACATATACTGACTTATGACCATGTCATAGGTTATGTATACATTTATAGCTTCTTATTATTGCCACATCTAAAGGGGTATTAAAATCAGCTTTTATTTCTGAAGCACACACTAACTGATGGGGGGGAAATATTAACAAGAAACTTGGTTTGTGGTGGCAGAAACCTTCCTGGCATTAGAATTATGACATAAATCATCTTCATACTATATAATCAATAAGGAACAACTGACTGATAATTATACTGCCATTAAGACAGGCACTTGGATACAATTATTTGATCCACAGTTTATCTTCCATATGATTGAATTTGTACAATATTCTACAAATAAGTACTACACCATTATAGCATTTTTTTAGTGTTCACAAAGGAATGGTGAGAATGCTGGAATGTGCCAATTGTTTCAATACCATTTTGAGCCCAGTTATTTATCCATTTTTTTTTTTACTACAGCTGATTTCATACAGGCTAAGAATAAACACAATCCTCATTCAATAAATTCTGATTAAGGCCTGACTGACTGAAGTTCAATCTGGCCTGCAAATGCTTTTATATTTGCATTTAGAAGGAGAAATAAGGCAATATAGACATTATAAAATATAACTGGTAAAACATAATTAATCATAAAACAAAAGCAAAGTAATGAATTCCACCCTCTTAAATCTGCTATTATTTGAAGATGTCTCCTCTATATGTATACCGGGTAAGAGTTAAAATCATTATATCACACTTTGTTTCATCAACCAAGATTACAACACACTTTTCTGTTTCTTTTTACTTTCTTTCTTTTCCAATTTTTTTCCCCACACTTTAAATGGTGTTTATGAGATCAACATTATCTCATTATATAACTTTAGTACCTAGATTTTAGCATGGATTTTATCCACTACACAACTTTAGGTAGAAAAAAGAATGCCAAGGCTCAACAACTCAATGGTAAAGTAGAATCATTACAAGAAAAGCAAGCCTGCAAGCCCAGGGTTTTACTTTATCCTGAAGTTTTTTTTTTTTTTTTTATATTGATCTGTTTCTCAACAGGACTAAGAAGATTGCATTATTTATCTAACAGTGATATTTTTATCCTAGGTAAGCAAGAGACCTATCCATTTTTAACTTTTATGATGAATTCATCTTGGGCTTGAATATACTAAATAACCACTACTAATTTTACATCACTGTATATTTAAGAAAATGTCACCAAGAGAGGAAGTATAGATGCAGTTGGCATGTAAGAATTAGGGAACAAAACCAAAAAACTCTCAGAGGTTTTTAACACGGTAGAATCTATCAATTTTCATTTAAGTGCCAAGAAATAAAACACACATACAAAATCACAAAAGTAAAGATTCTTGTAAAAATATCTCCATACATTTTGAAGTTCTCTTCTGCTGATTAAAGACTAGAGAACGGCATTCTACCATAGACCGAGTTTAAGAAAGAATATTGCTAAGAGAATAATTCTTGAGAGCACCTGCTCATATAGCCTCATTGGTATTCGGTGCTCACTCTGTAAATCACCTTTCTAGGTATCTATCCTGTGTTTTCTCTTCACCTAAGTGGAAAAATAGAACTTCTGACATAAAAAAAATGGAGACTTAGAGCAGCAGTTTTTGGTGATTGAGGTTTTGCCAGGATAATTCTTTGTGCTAAGCCTTTTATTTTATAAAAAAGAGAGGAGTGATTTGTTCAAAGTGGCGCACAGATGCAACTTCTTGTTAGAGCTTGGAATAGAACCAGTTCTACTGTCCATGGATGAAGGCTCCGCTTCTATGCGGTGATCAACATTAAATGATGAGAAAAGTGCACGGAATTAGTGATTTGGATACAAATTACTGAAAACAAATAGCGTGCCAGGCACTATAGTGAGTACAATATTCTGTAGAATCAGGCTATACCCCACAGTGTTCTAACCCCCGTAAGGGGTAGTGTTAAGGAGTGTAGTATTGACTAGGTCGGGACATTTAACTGTTACTTCAAACAGAATTTTTCTCCAGTAAAATCCTATTTCTTAATAGTCAGTTTACCCTTCTTTTAGTTTATTTTATACTTTTGATTGCTACTGGAAAATAAATAAAAATGTAATTTTGCCCAAGGAATTCACAAATTACTTGGGAGCAAAGCATTAAAGTGCTATTAGTAGAGTAAGAAAATTTATTTGGGAGCACAAAAGACAGCAACTCAACTCTTAAGGGAGTTGGGAAGGCTTTACAAAAGAAGTGTTCTTTGAGTTGGGACTTGACTGTTGAATAGGATTCTTCCAGAGATGAACGGCAAAGCAGAAAGTGAGGATTATGATGTCGGTAGAGCTCAAAGTTCAGATTTTTATAAATCTACATGGAACAATCAGTAGCTATTCCTTACAGCCATGCTTTAAGGCTATTATCGAATCATAAGGAAACGAACAGTCAAAGTGTGACTTTGAAAGATGCCAAGCGTGATACTCCTTGTCTTTCAGGAGTAAGTGGAAGGCAGATCCTTGAAGCAGAACAGAGGAACCTATACCCTCTTTCATGCATGTTGGGGCGTGTTTCTTTCTCTGATGGATAAACTGACCTCAGCAATAGATGTCCCAAGGGGAAATGACTTCCATCCCCCATACTGAGAAGAACCCTGTCTTCATTGTCCTCCACAGCACTTAGCACACCGTTGATGCTTAATTAGTGAAAGTCTCCCTTGCAGTAGTGAATAATGTTGTCTAGGCTTACATTTCACTCTTCCTGCAATGGCAGTTTAGAGCCTCTCCTCAAGTGCAGAGTCAAGTGACAAGTTAGTGATTCTCTTCCTTCAAATGCAGACTTATTGCCACTTAACAAAGGCTTCTTCCTTTTAAATCATCTTGTTCAGTGGCTCCTAACCTGCTAAGTGTTTCTAGTCGTTATAAATTATAACCTAATTCCTTTACACAAGGCCAATTTATAATCTATGGGTGAATATGGATTTTAAGAATATTGCACATTGAAATCGCTTAGTGTATTTGTCACAAGAATGTTAACGCTTTGGCCTTTAATTTTAGGCAACTTTGTACCATTTGCTATCTTCAATAGATGTCCAAAGATTTATCCATACAAGAGAACAAAAAGTAACTACTGTTTTACCAGTTTCTAATATTGATGAGATTTGTTTCACCCTAATATTAAGCCATATTAGTCTTCGCCAGTTTAAATGAGAATCAATGAAAAAAATTAGATATTTTTCTTACCATTAGATTGGTGTAAGGTTGTAGAAGGTGAATCCTAAATGGCAATCCTGAAGCATGAAAAGGCCTGCAGATTTCCACATAGATTTGGAAGATGCATATATCTGACCTAAAACTAGAGGTTATTAAATGTGGTGAGCAGTTAAAGACTCATTATGGGATAGTCATCATTAATAGCAGTACCAAATACCAAGCATAATAAATAAATATATATATATATATATATATATATATATATGTATATGTATGTATATAAACACACACACACATGCTTACTCATGGATACATACTATATTCTTAGAAAAATCATAGAATATTAATCGATTATCTGTAGTTCAAACTTGAATATGTTTCATTTTGAACTTCGATTTGTGGTATATTTGAAAAAGAGAAAAGGGGAACAAATAAAGTCAACAAAACCCAGAAATTTCTAAAAGATTAATATTGACCCAGCATTTCTTAATATTTTCATATCTTTAAGTAGGTGAGTTATAATAATTGAACAAAATGAAGTCTGAGTTTCAGTTAAATTGCTGTATTTTGCCAGACATTGTAGTTGCATGTAAGCTGCAGTGTCTAAGAGTAATACGACTTCTTAACCCTTTATCTGATCAATTCACTTGAAATCTCATGATTCTCTGCCATTCCTTAGTATGATGTCAATTCTTTCTTTTGACTAAGAGCTTCCTAACTGAAAAAAGGAATGAGACTATGGGATGACTTTTAAACAATTTTTACAACTTTTTATTATTTTTAAGTAAGTTTAGATTTACAAACATATATAAACATAGTAAAGAGAATTCACATGTACCTTTCACCCAGTTTTCCCTTAGGTTAGCATCTTACATAACCATGGTATAATTATCAAAGCTAAGAAATTAAAATTCCTATAATCCTACTAACTAGACATCAATCTCCATTCAGATTTCACCAGTCTTTCGGCCAATGCAATTTTTATGTTCCAGAATTCAATCCAGGATCTCACATTGCATTTAATTGTCATGTCTCATTTCTTAAAATAGTTAGGAGTGGAATGGCCAGATCATATGATAAGAAACATTTCACTTTTTTAAGAAACTGGAAAAGATATGTTGCAAAGTGTGTGAGTAATTTTAAATTTCCAAAAATAGCATACAGAAATTGTGTTCCTTTATATCTAGCCACCACTTGGTGTGGCCAGCCTTCTGAATTTTGCTGATTCTAGTATGTCCAGAGGTAGCTCAATGTGGTCTTAATTTGTATTTCCCTAAAGACTAATGCTGACACTCATTAGTCATTAATCATTTGTGCTGAAAGGATGTTGAGCACTTTTCCTTCACTTATTTCCATACATATATCTTCTCTGGTGAAGTGTCAGTTCAAGTATTATGCCTATTTTTCATTGGATTATTTCTTTATTACTGAGTTAGAATTTTTCATACGTTTTAGATACAAATCCTACATCAGACATATGCTTTGCAAATATTTTCTCCCAATTAGTGGATTACCTATTCATCTTTTAACACTGTCATTTGAAGATCAGACATTTGTAATTTTGAAGTCCAAATTATCACTTTTTTTTCATTTCTGGATTATGTCTTCGGTGTTTGATCTAGGATATCTTTATCAAACCCTAGGTTTGACACAGATACTCTCTTGGGTTTTCTTTTAGAACTTTTAGACTTTTCAATTTTACATTTAAGCCCACAATCTGTTCTCAGTTAATTTTTATATATGGGGCAAAGTATGGATTAAAGCTCATCTTTTTCACATAAAAATGTCCATTTTTTCCAGCAATATGTATTAAAAAGTCTGTTCATTCTCCACTGAACTACGTTTGTATCTTTGTTAAAAATAAGTGACATATATGTGTAGGTCTATTTCTCAACTCTATTCAGCTCCATTGATCTATTTTTCTATCTTTATACAGCTTCTGAATACTATAGTTTTATAATAAATCCTGAAATTAAGTAGTGATTCCCCTTCAGTTGCTTTCTTTAAGATTTTATTTTTGTCTCTTTTAGGTTCTTTACAATTTCAAGTGAATTTTAGAATCATGTCAATTTTTAGAAAAAGGCTGCTGGGAATTTGATTGGGATTGTATTGAATCTCTAGATCAATTGACTCTTGTGAGTGGCATACAAGGTAGTCTGTAATTCTTTCAGCAATGTTTTTGCATTTTTTTAATGAAAACTCTTTCATATCCTAAAATTTCATTTTGATTTTTAATTTTAATTTCTGACTGTCCATTGTTAGTATATATAAATACAAACTCCTTCTTGAAACAACCAAAAGTTAAAAAATATCTGAAACAAAATATTTCAAGACACTGGATATTAGGTAACACATCTCACATTTCCTAAAAGAGGAAAAACGAACGTGTTCACTACAGCTACCCTTGGGAGAGTTTTCCTTCTGCTGTGAAGAAGAAGCTCTCCTTGGGTTGAGGAAACAGAACTAAGAATTCTGAGAAGAAATGTAAGACAAAGTGCTAGAGTGGAGAGAACTGCCCAGAGAAAGAGATGCTATAGATTTTCAAAGGGCATCCCTTAGGAATTCAGCAGTGTTAGTTAGCATATGCATGTGAGGAAACGACCCCTGAATGAAAGAAAGAACATTTGAAAGCATTATGGAACAGTACCTGGTGTTCTGTTTTTATGGTGAATTTATGGTGAATTAGTCTCCCTTTTCTAGTTTCAGTTGATTTTTTATGATTTGATTGTTTCCTTTATTACTTGTTATGAATACCTCTTTTTACACATTAAAGTTTCTTTTCTTTGGTGGCTGGGATTTAAAGTATACACATTTAGCTAATCAGAATCTCTTTTAAAGATTTTTTTCAAATATTTTAAAGATTATTTTTATTTTATTTTTTTTAAACTTTTTTATTAATTAAAAAACTTAACAAAAGAACATTAATATATCATTCCATTCTACATATACAATCAGTAATTCTTAATATTATCACATAGTTGCATATTCATCATTTCTTAGAACATTTGCATCGATTTAGAAAAAGAAATAAAAAGACATCAGAAAAAGAAATAAAATGATAATAGAGAAAA
>PVIY010042173.1:0-21133 GCA_004026745.1 Myrmecophaga tridactyla
GTGCTCTCTGCCATCTCTGGGGCACACAACCCTTTCATAACTGGTGTTGTGGCCAGGCTCTCCCCAATCCCCATGAAATGTGCACCACCCTCTCCGAGGGCTGAGGTGGCAACACTTCTGCCCATCTTCTGCCTCTGGGGCAAACTTACCCTCTTCACATGCTGAATGTATCCACTCTCTTTGAGTCCAGACTGGCAATGGTTCTGTTTATACAGATCCCACAACATTCTTATTGGTTTTCCATGCAATATACAGGAATCACAGCCATAGACAATAGGGCTTTCCATAAATCCTTTCTGGATAACTCTATATCCATTCCTGGCTTGTGCTGAAATAGCTGACTGGTTCCATGTTTGGTTAACTCCTTGTGTGGGGAACTGTCACTAGGGTCTCACTTTCTGGAAGTCCAGAATTTTCCAGACCATCAGTTTCTGGTTTCTTGATACCCGAGAGTTCAGTTTTCAATTTACCCCTTTCTTCTCACATTTTACTATAAGTTGTAAGGAGAAGCCAGACTGCATTTTCCACATGTCAGTTTGGAAATTTCTTCGGCTAAGTATTTCAGCTTATCGCTCTCAAATTCTGCCTTCCATCCAACAACAGGACTCAATTTTGCCAAATCCCAGGCACTTTTAAATGAGGATAACCTTCATTCCAGTTTGCAACTACACGTTCATTATTTCTGTATTAGACCTTTTCAGAAGTATCTTTAGAGTTCATATTTCTACCAACAGACTTTCCAAACAATCTAGGCTTTCTCTATCAAGCATTTCACAATTCTTCTGGAATCTTACCCTTATCTATTTATAAATTTTTGCTTCCTTTCCCTGCATTATTAAGCTCTGCTGGTCTACAAGTCTTATTTCCAAAGGGAGAAGTGCTCCCACCAGGAGACACAACAGTGATTTCATTGAACTGGAAGGTAAGGCTGTCACCTGGCCACTTTGGGCTTCTCATGTGTCTGAATCTACAGGCAAAGAAGGGGATTACTGTACTGGCTGTGGTGATTGATTCTGACTATCAAGGGAAACGAGGATTGCAACTACATAATGGGGATGAAGAAAAGTTTTCTTGGAATACAGGAGATCCCCTAGGGCGTCTCTTAGTACTACCATGCCCTGTGATTAAAGTCAATGATAAACTGCCACAACCCAATCCACGCAGGACTAACAATGGCCCAGAAACTTCAGGATTGAAGATTTGGGTCACTCCACCAGGCAGAGAACCAGGACCAGCTGAGGTGCTTGCTGAGGGTGAAGGATACTAGAATGAGTAGTGAAAGAAGGTAATAATAAATATGAGCTACACTTATGTGATCAGTTACAGAAACAAGGACTGTGATGGTATGGATATTTCTTCCTTGTCTTGTTATGAGTTTGTTTGTATTTTACATAAAGCAGATATCTTTGTTTTCTTCTCTATCTTGTCCCCTTATCATATGACATAAGTTGTACTGTTTATGTCATAGTATTTAAGTTATAGAGTATCAAGTTTAAGATTGACTGTTACCCAAGGACTTACAACCTATTCTGGAGAGATTTGGTGCATTTCCAGTTGTACACAGAACAATTGAGTATTGTTAGGCAAAACATATGTCTGTTATTATCTTCTGTTTAGAGATTAAGTATAGCTAAAAGTGATGTACACAGCTGCGAAGTTGACAAGGGGTGGACTGTGATGGTTAGGTTCATGTGTTAACTTAACCAGGCAGTGGTGTCTGGTTATCTATTCAAGTAAGCACTAGCCTAACCATTACTCTAAGGACTTTTCATGGCTGGTTAATGAACCAGAAGGCTGGTTTATTAAAGTCAGTTGAATGCATCTATGGCTGATTATATCTGCAGTCAATTAGGGGGGTGTCTTCACAATAAGAAAATCCAGTCAGCTGGATTTAATCCAATCAGTTGAAGACTTTTCAGGGAGAAATGATTATTTCAACAGTCAGAAGAGAGAACTTTCATCGCTACTTCAATTAGCCAGTCTCTCCTGTGGCATTCATCAGACATCTTCATTATTGTTGCCAGCCCGCAGCCTGCCCAATGGGATTTGCACTTGTGCATTCCCACAGTTGTGTCAGACACTTTTATAAAGTCTCATGTTTACAGATATCTACTGTTGGTTCTATTTTGTTAGAGAACCCTTACTAATACATTGGGGAATGCTCTATACTAGATGCTATACCAAGTGTGTTTTTCTTGAAATAAACTATATAGGAGGACTTTGAGGGAATCTTAGAGCCATTCCATTATTTGCCCAAAGCCACAGGGCTGGTGAGTGGTATAACTGTGACTGGAACCCAGGTCAGGTTGGTATAAAGCACATGCTTTTCCTTCTAATAAATGATTCTTTATAATAACTAGTGCCCATACTCTTGCCACCAAGGTGCAATACTTTCTGATAAAACCATTTAGGTAGATGTCCCTAAGAAATTCTGCAGTGTGGCATAGGTTTGGGTAAAGGTATCCTGAAGTCAATTATAGATATTTTGTGTAATGCCACATAAGGAGGTCAAGGAAATATAAAACTTGTCTATATTCTCAAGTCATTATCAAATACTCCAAAAGCATCATGTGATGGTTAGGAATATACTTGCTTAAAGCAGTACAAGTAAAGTCATAAAATCTTAAAGGTTTAGGAGCTCTTCCTACTTATCTAGGACACTATTTTTGATTAGCAGCCGAAATCCAGGCTAAGGAACTTGCACAAAGTCACAAAATGACCATATTTTATTGATTCTAAGATCCAGACGTTTCCATTTTTAAGATTCTACAAATGGAATTGCATCGTGTTGTCAATGGTGTCTTACAGTTGCTTTCAGCCATGTGGCAGTTGCAACGTCATTGTAATTTCCAGTGTATGCATGATCATCAAAGTTTGCAGAACAGATATCAGCAGCTTAGAAGTTGAACCCAGAACTGATAGTGGAGCACTCTTATGGAATGCTAAGTCCCCAATGACTTTGATAGCCCAGAGGTTATATTGTTTGGAAAAACATGAGCCTGACTGGTTTGGAGTCAACCCATAATTTGAAGTTGGATTCCAAACTGGAACAAGTTTTATGAATACTTAACAAATTTATTTTTCTTATATTTTCCTTCTTACTTATGCTCAAAGGTGATATGTAATAAAAATCTGTGTCTGTATATAAAATAACTATCTTAATAGGTGTAAAAGTAAAATTTGAAGTGGTAAGGCATTGTGTCATAATTTAATTGACGGTTTTTATTTCTTTTTTAGTACATAAAATAGTAGTGCGTCTCACAATTCATGGAGATTTAGAATTCATGAATTATGACCTTAAGAGTTGTTTGAAGGGCCCTTTTCTTATTACTTATTCCAGTATGCTTTCATCACTGTGCATTCAGAATGTAAATAATGATGTTTTCCAGTGGAGGATCAGTAAATATTTTCTTAAGGTAGGCTGTTCATATTATGATGCTTTGGTATTGACTTTAAGAATGATAATAGACATTGTAAGATGCATATGACTGTTTCTTACAGTTTTACATCAGTATAAGCTGATGGGATTTCTCTAAAGTATACCTCAAGAAGAACAAATCCCTGAGTGTGGATGCATGGCTTGATGAATTTAACAAGGACGGTTTCAGAGCAGGGTTAACTATGACTCATTCCGCCTTTGAAAATTTTATCCATTTGCAGGTCTCATTATATTTCCTGCAAAACACTCCTCATCAATTAGCTGCAAGTGTACCCCTAAATGAATTGTTGTCTATAAGCAGTTATAGTACATCATGATTTTGATTTTAGAGTATGTAAACTGAAGACATTCTTTATGATGGTAGTTCCATAGAGATACTAATTGTCTGTTAAACTAGTGAACCTAAAAACATATCATCAAAGGATTCTTATCTCTTTGTTCTCTAATGTGATTTTAAATCAATGATTAAAAAGAAAGGATATCCAGAACACATCCCTCTTTTACCCTCTGTGATATTTTCTGATCCAGTGGGAGATCATTTTTATTGATCTTCCTTAAACTATGAAATTAGGCTGCAAATTCTATATTAGTAGTATCCAGGGTCAGTCTGGAGCTCACTGAGCTTAAAGCAAAGCTGAACTCTATATGCAGGGCACAAGACCAAGAATATTCAGTACAAGCCACAAACTGTCTTATGTTCTAATGGATCTCTCTCAGGGTGACTTAGGGGTGTGACAATGAACAAGCATGATAATCTGGTAAAAGGGTTTGGCTAATCATGAAGTCCATTAGCCTGAGACACTGAGACAAACTATAAAAGAGGAAACAGGTTGACTTTATAAATGGCATGCTAGTCATCTCAGTTTTTTTTCCTCTTAGAAATAGAATAAACTCATGCAGGACCACATTTGTAGAATTATTAGCAAATAGGCAAAGATTTTACCTGCTTCATCAGATCAAGCCTTGAAATTTCTGGTGGTAGGAAGTCATCATTGGGCTTAATTGGAATGTTTTATACAAGTGAGATTATACAATATTTGTCTTTTTATGTCTGGCTCATTTCACTCAGTTTGACATCATCAAGGCTCATCCATATTGTTGCATGTATCAGAACTTCATCCCTTTTTACTGCCGAATAATCCATTGTATGTATATACCACATTTGGTTTATCTCCTGATCTGTTGATGGACATTTGGGTTGGTTCCACCTTTTGGTAATTTATAATAATGGGGCTATGAGTTCCTGCTTTCAGTTCTTTTGGAATTGCAGGTCATTGGTAATTCTATACTTAGGTTTCTGGGGAATGCACCATTTTACATTCCCATCAATAGTGAATAAGTTCTCCAACACTTATTATTTTCTGTTATTTTAATAGTAACCATTCTAGTGAGTGTGAAATGGAATCACATTGTGCTTTTGATTTGCATTTCCCTAATGGCTCCTGATGTTGAGCATTTTTTCTGTTTATTGGCCATTTGTGTATCTTCTTTGGAGAAATGTCTATTCAAGTCTTTTTCCCATTTTTTAATTATGTTGTTTGTCTTTTTGTTGTTGAGTTATAGAGTTCTTTATATATTCTTGAAGTATTTTAAACAACTGTCATTGTATGTGAGAGTAAATATCACCAGGCAGATTGGCGTCTCCATAAATATGTAAATGAATGTGATTTAATGTTTTTTTTTCCTTTGTAGGACTCACTTGTCATGAAATCCATTCACAAATTAGAAAACTTTTTCATATACCATGTATCTGAGTTTTGAGTTTGAAAATTAAGGTCAAAGTCACAGAGTTGCTTTTGGGATTATAGAAAATGAAAAGATTAATCCATCTTAGAAGATTCAGTTATTTGTGGTAATTCAGAAAAGTCTGGAGTGATGCTTATTTTTTATATGTCTATGAAAAGGGGGCTTACTAAATAGGAATAAAGTAAACAAACTCAAAAGGGGAAGATGACTTCTCTTCAAGCATTCTAAAGCTTTCATTTACATATACAGTCTGTAATTTCCAGTGTAAACAGAAGCTATTGTATAGGCCATGATGATGCTGAAGCTTTCTTTGATTTAGGAGATTGAACTGCCTTTTGAACCAAAACTGAGCTATGAATCTAGTTTTAAAAAGAAAAGCAAAACCATCTAATGAGCCAATTTCATATTTTCTTGATGTGTGAAACTGGAATAAAACTGGAATGTCAAAGCATTCTCTGATTTGATCTCCAACTAAATTGGTTTTCTGTTTGATTCATGTCTCTGGCTATGATATGCTAATTACAGATCCTTCTTACATATGTATTAAAGCAGAATCTCTTTGAGCAATTCATTGTTCTTTGGTTTTAAAAAATAACTTTATATTTTAAAGACTAAATTACATTTATTCAGAAATATATTCCATAAATCCAACGTCTCTGTTTTAGTCAGATGGACTTTCAATCATGTAAATATGAGTTAGTGAGCTTGATTATTTCAAACTGCTTCATTTTCTCAATTCTCAGGAATAACAGAATCATATAGTTCTTCAATAAAATAGCTAATAATAAGCCCACCTTTCCTCTTATTTATGAATCATCGTCTGTTCTCTGGCGTGCTTTCTCATAATGAGTAAACACCAGCTGTACATTTATAAAAATAATTGTTCTTAGGGAAATTATTACTGATTTATAATTACTGACTTCTGAAATAGAGAGGTTCTTCCTGCCCTCCTTCTTCCCTCCCTCCCTTCCTCTCTCCCTTCCTCCCTCCCTCCCTCCCTCCCTCCTTCCTTCTCCTCTTCCTTTCCTTCTCCTTCCCTCTTCTTCTCTCCCTCCCTCCTTCTCTCTCTCCCTCCCTCAAGTCAAGCAGGAAAAGCCAGTTGGTGAAGAGTGTCAAGTATTTAATTGTAAAACAAATAACTAAAAATATTAATTTAATGTACCATACATGTTGAGCATTTTACTAGATCTAAGGGGGCTTTAGGGGAGATAGGACACACACACATGAAAAGTTAGATGACAATTAAATCAAGTTATCAGTAAGTATCAAATGATCATTTAAGACAGTAACTATTACAGAATTACAGAAGAGGGAAAAATCATCATGTGGTCAGCAGTAAAAAGTAAATGATTTATGGTGGGGGTAGAACTTAATTCTGGCCTTTAATTATAGGTAGGGTTTTGGTGGGGGTGAGGAGGGGGATGGAAAGGCATAGAGGCTGGTAGTGATATCACTGTGCCTAATGAGAAATGGTAAAAGAAATACACTATGCTTGAGGGGATCTTCGGCAACCTACAAAACAACTGGCTTGCATGCATCAAAACTCTCAGTGTCTTGAAGGAAAACAAAAAGTAGAAGAACTGCAAGAGACTGAGACATGACAACTAAATGTAATGTGTAATCTTGAGTGGGAACCTGGCTTGAGGAAAAAAAATCTGGAAAGAATATTATTGGAAAATTTTATGAGATTTGCATATAGGTTGTACATCAGGTACTAGCATTGTATCAGTGTTAAGTTTCTTAAACTTGATACTTGTAATTATCTGTGAATGTCTCCTCTGCTTTTAGAAGATAGATGCTGATGTATTTAGGGAAAAAGGAGAGTGTGACACTCTCATGATTGAGCAGTAATAGTGATGATAATAATAATGCATATATTTATAAAGAGGGAGATAATAAAGCAAATGTAGACTAATGTTAACTATGGATGAATTTCAGTACAGGCTATATGGGTTATAAAATTGTTGCAGGTTTTCTATAAACTTGATATTTTCAGAAGAGAAAATTTTTTGAAAAGTAAAAGAAAAATCTGCAAAAAAATCACAAATATTTTTTTTCTCTGCATTTTTCATGTCTGGAAAGGTGTTTGAAACTGCTAAATCTACATAGTCTAAGAATGCTGCCAACATTGACAGTGGCAGAGCTGAGTGATGGGTTAACATTAGCGACCAGTTCTGAAATCCACACTACTTCAGGACTTCCTGTTAAGGGAGATAAATGTGTTTCCTATTTGTGTTGCTCAGTTTAATCAGGACTCCATATTTTAGTTTCTTGCAGTTGAGAACATCTTACTCAATCCCTGTAGAACTAGAAGGCTGCGTTGTATTAGTCATATGGTCAAATTAATGTCAACATTAGTTAGAGAAATGTCAATATATGTCATTTGTTTGAATAAAAAAAATCCACCTTAATACTGCTCTGCTTTATCTGTATTCACAAAAGTAGTTTGCAAATCTTATCAGAATTCCAAAACAGTTTTTATAAGTTAAATGCTTGGCATTTGATTTTGGGCCATAACAGCTGACCTAATTGTTTCTTTGATTTTCACTGATTAAAGTACATTCCTTAGGGACAAGTAAAAAAGTCTAGGTTATTTCTTGTGACTTTTTCCTCCTGAAACAAATTACTCTAAGCAAGGATTTTTTTTTTTTGCACATTTCTAATCTTTGTAACTTTGTGTATTTATACTATAGTATATAATTGCTAAACTATGCAGGCCCAGGGAACATGTTTAAAATTTTTTTGCTTTTTAGTTAATAATGCTTTTAGACTATAAAATGCAACATACCTAGCATTTCCTGAAATAATAAAACAGAGCTGTGCAGAATAGAATATGATGCAGTCCTTTGAAAAGAGAGTCGTGTTAGCTCAGGGTAAACCAATAGATGGAGGTTACTTTCTCTTCAAGCAGATGGGTCTGGCTCCACCTCATCCTCCTGAGGACCAGGGGAGTTGTTTGTGCTCAGAGCCTTGGTCTAATGGCAGAAGAGCCAGATTGTAACGTTATTCCCATTGGGGCTCGTTTTGTCTCCCCAGCGTCACCCCAGACATGAACAGACATGTCATTCCTTCATTTCTTTAAGACAAATGAATGCCGCTGTAAAGGACCTTTATTGAACAGGGTGACATGATGCAGAAAGAATGTTGTAATGCAATACAGAAATATATGTCATAAAAGAAGGTACTTGAAGTGGTTTCAGTTTTCTAATACCAATTTAATGATAAGATGTTTTGAGGAATAAGTTATCACAGTAAAAAACAGTGGAAATACGTGCTGGACTCCTGTGAGATTGTAAGGCAGAAATACATTTTCTTGGATGTAAGGAGGAAAAAATTTCAGGGAAGCTCACATGCAAAGCATTATGCGAAAACATAAGTTGAAATTGGAGAGCAAGTACCAGAGGACTGGGCTTCACAGTGTGGGGAGCTGGAGATGTTATTCTGGAGCCAGAGCTGCTGGTCTGGGGCCCATAACAGCAGGTGCTTCTGGATCTTTACTCTAAGGCCATGAGAGATGTGACCCAGCAACCCTGTGCCTGGGTGCACTGCTTCCAGCTGGCTTCTTGCCTTCCCCTCTGAGTTTCCCAACCTGACAGTTTCCACTGCCTCATGACTTCTCATTTCTCCTAAAATTCTCCATGTATTTCTAGTTCATTGTGGTCCCTCTAACTACTTTCTTCCTCTTGTCCTTTCAGCTTCTCTTCTTGCACCTCACCCTCTCATTCTTTCAGTATTTTCTAGTTCTGGCCTCTAGAGAGAGGGACTTGTTGGCTGGGTTTGTCTTTGGGCTCCAGGCCATGTCTTTGGAGCCGGCCACCCCTGTTCAAGGTGGCTGGCAGGTAGTGGGGTTGGCTGGAACAGAATGTGGTCACCCAATGCTGCTTCCTTCAGCAAGAGCTAAGGGTGTGGCAGTTTCCTTATAAAGGCTGTATGCCCTGACATATCTGGTTCATTCAGATATTGTAAAACATTTTGGTGGTGGCCCTCTGATGTCATGGCACCTTGAGATGGATGGTTTATGTCATCCTAATTTAATAGACTTAGACAGATAACCGGGGGCAAGCTTATCACTTAAACTTTTAATGTTGGACTCATGCCTCTGACTTAGGTGTTTGTTATTAAAAGAGGATATAGAAAACTTTTTTTTCTTTGCAGTAGAGGTGGTAGTCTGAGAGATGTCTGATTCAGCAGCCTGAAGTTATGAGAAGAGAAATGGTAGTGTACCAAGTTTTAAGTATTTTATTTAAATTGATTAGAATCCTATAACAGCTTTAATTAGAGGAATTCAAGATATTGTCCAGAATGGTTCAATTTATTAGGTCCATTCATGCATCCATTTAGGAGGTGGAGTTCATACAAACAATAATAATAATTATTGGGCCTTTTCTGGGATTAGTCAGCCTCTGAGGCAAGAGCTTTCATCTACCATCCCCTTTCATCATCACCACAGCCTTTTTTTGAAAAAATAAATAAACTTTATTTGTAGAATAGTTTAAGGTTCACAGAAAATACAAGCTCCTATATACTCACCCCCCCCACAGTTTCCCTTATTATTATTTTTTAATTAGAAAAGTTATAGGTTTACAGAAAAATCATGTAAAAAGTATAAAGTTTCTATATATCATCCCCCCCACGCACAGTTTTCCCTATTATTAACACTTTACATTAGGTGGTACTTTTGTTACAATTGATGAAACAATGTTATTATAATTATACTATTAACGATAATCAAGAGTTTACATTAGCATTCCCTGTTTTTGTTGTACAATTATGTAGTTTCTTAAAGTTTTATTCTATTAGCATGCATAACATTTCCCTTTTTAACCACATTCAAATATATAATTCAATGATGATAATTATGTTTACGTGTTGTGCTACCATCACCATCATCCATAATCAAAATTTTAAAAATGTTTTTTATTGTAAGATATAACATAAATACAAAGCAAAGAAAGAAAAAAACAATAATTTTAAAGCACAGTTCAACAAGTAGTTACAAAACAGATCCCAGTGTTTGTCACATGCTACCATTCCATCATCTCAGATTTTTCCTTCTAGCTGCTCCAAAATACTGGAGGCTAGGAGAAATATTAATATTATTATTAAAATATAAATATTAATATAGGGATTCAACAGCCATGCTTATTTGTTAAATCCCATTTTCTCTGTTATATCTCTTCCTTCTCCTTTCATTCTTCTCCCAATCTATAAGGATCTTTGGGCAATGCCTGTTCTGACTTTTTCATGGAGAGAAGGGGTGTCCACAGTAAAGGATAGGGGAATGTAATTATTTGATAATTCTGGAGAGGCTGGTCCCTTTGAGTTTCAGGATTTATCTGACCTAGGAACCTTCCAGGAATTATATGTTCCAGGGAGGTAAATCTAGTGCCTGAAACCTTTATAGAGTGTCAGTTTGAGTCCTAGGTGTTCTTAAGAGTCAAACTGGAGTGATTTTGATTGGGGTTTAGCAAACCATCCATTACCAAAATTTTTTATCACCTCAAATAGAAACTCTGGCCCAGTTAAGCATAACTCCCTTTCCCCTCCCTCTCCCCCTCCCCCAGCCCCTGATAACCTAGTTTGTAGTTTCTGACTCTATGAGTTAGCTTATTCTTATTATTTCATATCAGTGTGGTCATACAATATTTGTCCTTTTGTGCATGGCTTATTTTGTTCGACAGGATGTCTTCTGGGTTCATCCATGTTGTCACATGTATCAGAACTTCGTTCTTTTTCATGGCTGAATCATATTCCAGTATGTCTATACTACATTTTGTGCATTGTATGTATGTATCACATTTTGTTCATTTATTCATCTGTTCCATTGAACATGGTTTCTTCCACCTTTTGGCAGTTATGAATAATGCCTGTATGAACACTGGTGTGCAAACACTACAACGTTTTGAGGACAGCTAGACTTATTACCTCTGTTTTACAGCTGAAGAAATTAGGCCTCCCAGAAATGAAGCAACTTTCCCAAGGTCACAGAGGTTTGAATCTGGGTCTCGAGCTCTGGACACTGTTATTCTCTTCCAGTGCTGTCCCCACTACCACCTCCCCTAACTCAAACAGTTCTCCCCTGGAAGTATTATTCACCCTCCAGTCATGAGGTTTCCATCTGGTGGCTTAAAGACAGGAATACTAATGGCAGTGCAGAGCTTGTTGGGAAGAGGGACCCAGATGGGCGTGAAGGAGGGCTGAGCAGACTCTTGGGGGCAACCCCCAGAATTTTGTGGAGTATGCTAAGTAAAAGTTTGTTGTACGGCTAACCCCCAGGAGACGTTCCTGCTAGCTGGTGGTCCTATGGCCCACCAGGTACAAACAGAACTCAGCTAGAATGAGGGAGAGGATGATGGGATCATTCTCTTCCTTTTAATGTTCTGAAGAGTGTGTGATAACCTGAGAGAAGGGACAGGGCAACCTTAAATTTGAATAAAAGGATGTGCAATGGATCAAACTTGAGAGGGGACATGTGTGCTAGCAAACATTTCAAATTACAAATTCTTTTGGTAGATACTAGGCAAACCATTGGCACCCTACTTCTTTGTTGCTGCTCATTTTTCACTCAGGAGTGTTTGTGGGGAGAAGGAGCCTCGATAGAATTGTCTTATTGAAGGGAATCAGGTCTAAGTGGAGCATGACATCTTAAATTCAGAGTTTCATCAGCCTGTTTCAGTGACCCATGGATTGGAAGATGGCATCTTGCATCTTTAGCAGTTTGTGTGTGGGTAGAAGAAATTGCTCCACCTTCTCTCAGAGGATCAACAGAGGTTTTTCTCTTACGAGAGCTTGAGAGGATTTGTTGTTTGAAACCTTGGAGCTGGAGGAGGTGAGTGAGGTAGACTGGAACAGAAGCAATTATGATAATATATAATAAACAGGGTCAGAAATTTAATTGTATATAGATCTGCACAAAGTCTTTTTTAATTAATGTAGACGTGAAGTTGTTACGCTCTTCAGATCTTGAGCATTTATTTTTAAAGATTAACCTCCTCCTCATCCTTTAAAGAAGAACAAATAGTAATAACGTCTGTTACTGTGACTTGGAAAAACAATGTTTTGTATTCCCTGGTGACACAGCAAACTTATTTAACTGGTAAGTAATTCCCATGGCTGTGATGACTTCATTAATGAATCTCATGTACAAACAAAAACATCCTTCACTTAAGTAAAAAAAAATAAAAGATAATTATTGGACCTTTATGTTGATAGTAAAATCAGCCATCAGAAATGTGTGTGTGTGCTTTCCCAGGCCTTGAAGACACCTTAATACATTAATGAATCCTAACCAGAAGCAGCTTTAGACCTTTAAAGAGGCAAGGGAATGTATGCAAAGCAAATACGAGGCCTTTTTTTTTTCATTTGGTACCTGTGTAAAATGTTTTCATTTTAGCATGGTGTTTCAAATCCTTATTTCCCCCTTGAAAAACTCCCAGTATTATAAACATAAACTGTCTTCCAAGGAGTTCTTAGTTGATGATAAACTCTATGCAGATGCCATCTCCTTTTTGAAGACTGTTGATCATTTTTGCTTTCATCTTCGTATTCAGAGACTGTCTCCTGAATAGTTCTTATTTTTCTAATTGTTGCTTCTTGGTTTCCTCTCCCTCACTCCTTTTCTCTGTCCAACCCTTAAATGCTGCCTGTCTTGGCCATCTCCCTTCTTATAGAGCTTCTTGGGACATCTGTGCCACTCCCACAGCATACCAGTAATAACTTCAAAATCTCTCCTATACCCTGAGCAGATAACCTCATCTGAGTTTGAGAACTCATGTATCCAATTGCCTCTTGGATATAATAATTTATAGTTCCCACAGATACTGAAATTTCATATATCTAATACAGAACTCATCAATTTACTGTTTTCTTCCCTCCCCTCTATAAAAGTATCACACCGAGTTCTTATATATGTTTTCCCAGTCTTTATGAAAGCAGAAGTCCAGGAGCCATTCACACCTCTTCTAACTCTGTTATCCCCATCTATCTGGCCATAATTGCCAGATGTTCCTTCTAATATTCCTGGAATTGTATAACAGCATGATATGATATCTTTTGCGTCACATTTCAGTTTCTACTGCCTGCTTTTAAAGAAGGTCGCTTTTTTGCAACAATATTCAAAGGCGTCATCAGTTTCCCAAGGGGTCCTCTTAATCCATGCGCGTCAGATTTGGAAGTAACCGTCATCCTAGACAATTTTCTCTGTTTCAGTTGTTCACTAGTCCCATTCTTGTCAGCTGCCTTGCTGTGATTTGAGCAGTTCTGTGGCATTACTCTCTTTGCTTTTACAAAATACTATCCTTATAAGATCTGCAATTATTTTAATATTACACTACATCTTTGTCTATTTAACTAATCCTACCATCAGGAAGAGACCAGCTAAGACCCTGAGCTGATGGGTAGGAAGAGACACTGGAATTGAACAGGAATATTTTAGTTGGAACAATGTCAGAGACTGTTGTACTGTTAAGGCATCTTTTGCTTTTCCACTCAGCTCTTAACTGTAGGGACTTGGATGTTCAGATAATTTTACCTTTGAACTGTCTGTTAGATTATTTTTATTATTACTTTAGAGGAGTTAAAGATTCTTTGATAGCAAAGGATATGGAAACCTATGGAAATAGGTACACAAGGAATACAATTTAGTTTTCTGTCAGATGAAAGATTAGAGACAAATCTCTGTTGATGAAGCCACCCTTAGGAGTTTAAAAGCATTTTTATATCCTTCATTTTATTGGGTTCATTATTTCATTTCCAATACTTGGTAGTATAGTGCTGTTTTCTTAGTTGATGGTTGTTGAGTTTCTTAGCTTACAAGATAAGAGAGTAATAGTAATAGCAATAACAGTAATAAAAAAACAGTAGCCAACACTAATTAAGCACTTACCAGGTGGCAGGCACCATTCTGAATACTTTACTCATGTTTGAGTGTGCGAATACAAATTGGCTGAACAATTGGTCAGCCCATCACACCAAAGGACCATGGGTTAGTGTGCTGTGGTCCATTCTCAAAACAGAGCACTGCCATGGGATTTGCATGAATATCCTCAGTGTTAGGATGGCCTGATGGAAATGTCTGGTCAGGAGTCAGAAAGGTAGCCATAAATAGAAAGGACATTATAGAAATGCATCTAAGGACATGTTTGGAAGACTTATTTTAATGGGAAACAGCCAAAAATCCTTTGGCAGTTCATTTAGGGTTGTCATATAGGAGTTGGTCCAGGAAAGGGATCTTAAGACACAAATTGGAGTATGTTTTCATCTGTCCTTAACTTAAGAGATAGTCAACTTTAGAAATCCCTGTGACGTTTTTCCATCCTTTAAGACTGTGAGGAAAATATTGTCTATTTACACATTAGATCAGTTGAAACCCTGAAGAATATCTCTTTTATACAAAATTTGACTAATAATACTACAACGTTTTTCTACCTGTCAAATTACTAAGTATGTAGGCTTATACAGGTTTATGCAGATTGTCATTTTGCATGTTTTAGTATTACAAGACATTTGTGCCTTTTATAAGCTTGCCATAGACTGTTTGACTTTGCTTGGCTAGCCTTCAGGATAATAATGTCATTTGCTAGACTGTCCTAAAACTCTGAAATAGCAAAGGTAAAGAATTAAACTAATCCACAGCTACAGCAATGGTTGTTTCTGTGCAATAAAGAGAGATGGGCAGGCTGGTAATGTGTTGAGGCGGAACCAGCTCATTATTGAAGGGCTAAGAGTTATCTGCAAAACATTTTGTAATTGGAATTATATGGTCAATCCAGTGACATTAACAGAAACACATAACACTTGGGTATGGTATTAATTTACCAACCTGAAACATGAGTTTAAAACATATGTGGAGGGGGGCTTCTGTGAAGATGGCAGACATATCAACAGTAATAGTGGGAGACTTCAATACACCACTCTCTGCTATAGATAGAACAACCACACAGGGATCAACAAGGAAATAGGGAACCTAAATAATAAGATAAATGAATTAGATTTAATAGACATATATAGATCATTACATCCCCAAGCACTAGGATATACATTCTTCTTTAGTGCACATGAAACATTCTCCAGGATAGACCATATTCTGGGACATAAACTGAGTCTCTGTAATTTTAATAAGATTGAAATTATCCAAAGCACTTTCTCTGATCACAACAGAATGTTTCTATATGCAATTTTGGCAATTAATAATCACCAAAGAATCAGAGCCTGCACAAATATATGGAGATTAAACAACACACTCTCAAATAATCAGTGGGCCAAGGAAGAAACTGCTAGAAGAATCAGTAAATATCTGGAGATGAATGATAATGAAAATATAAAATATCAAACCTTACAGGATGCAGCAAAGACAGTTGTATTATTTAGGGTTCTCTAGAGAAACAGAATCTACAGGAAATATTAGTAAATATAAAATTTATAAAAGTGTCTCACATAACCATGGGAACATAGAGTCCAAAATCTGCAGGACAGGCTGTGAAGCTGAGGATTCCGATGGAGGGTCTGGACGAACTCCATAGGAGAGGCTTGCCAGCCAAAGCAGGAAGAGAGCCTGTCTCTTCTGAATCCTTCTTAAAAGGCTTCCAGTGGAATCAGCTGTGGATGTAGCCGACGTGACCATGATTTAATTCCATGAAATGTCCTCATAGCAAAAGATAGGCCAGCACTTGCCCAACCAGACAAACAGGTACCACAACCTGGCCAAGTTGACACGTGAACCTGACCATGACAGTTCACCCCTTGTCAAATTGGCAGCTATACTCATCATCTTAAACCATACCTAACTTATAAATTGGAAACAATGAAAGACACATTTTTTTTTCACCTAACAATACTCAACTGTCCTGCATATAACTTGAAACACATTAAATCTCTCCAGACTAGGGTGCAGATCCTTGGGTAATATTCATTCTTAAACTTGATACATTACAACTTAAATAGTCTAACATGAACAAAACAGCATTACAGTCCTCATTTCTGTAACCGATCACATGGTCATGGTTCATATCTATCACTACTTTTTTCCACTACCTATTCCATGTTCCCTTTACCCTCAGCAAGCTCTTCATTGGCCATGGTCCTTTGCCTGGTGGGGTGACCCAAACCTTCATTCTTGAAGTTTCAGAGCCATTGGTAGTCCTGCCTGGATTGGGTTGTTGCAGTTTTCCATTGATTTTAATCACAGGGCATGGTAGTACTAAAAGACGCCTTAGGGGATCTCCTGTATTCCAGGAAAACTCTTTTTTACCTCCATTGTGTAATTGTAGTCTCAAATGTCTCAAATATACTATTTCCATTTTATGATGGAGTGCTGCTGCACATGCCCAACTTTGTAGCTTGGTGGGTCAGACAACACTCAGCTCAAGATAGGCAACTCAGGTCTCATGGTAACTTGGTGGCCCAAGATTAAGCATTCGGTCTCTACCAAGGTCCAATAGCAGGCTAAAACCTGTTTCTCAAAAGGAGAGTAGTTATCTGCAGCAGATGGTAAGGCTTTGCTCCAAAATCCTAAGGGTGTGCTTTGTGATTCTCCTATAGGGGCCTGCCAAAGGCTCCAAACATCATCTCTATTTGCCACTGATACTTCCAACACCATTGGATCTGTTGGATCATATGGTTCAAGTGGAGAGCAGCCTGGACCACTTTTACAGCAACCTGGACCTGTCACAGAGCCTCCTCTTGTTCAGGTCCCCACTCAAAATTAGCAGCTTTTCTGGTGACTCCATAAATGGGCCAGAGTAGCACACCCAAATGAGGAATATGTTGTTGCCAAAATCTGAAGAGACCAACCCAGGCACTGTGCCTCTCTTTTGGTTGTAGGAGGGGCCAGATGCAGCAACTTATCTTTCACCTTAGAAGGGATATCTCGACATACCCCACACCACTGGACATCTAGAAATTTCACTGAAGTGGAAGGCCCCTGTATTTTTGTTGGATTTATCTCCCATCCTCTGACGCAAAAATGCCTTACCAGTAGTCTAGAGTAGTTGCTACTTCTTGCTCACTAGGTCCAATTAACATGATGTCATCAATATAATGGACCAGCATGATGTCTTATAGGAGGGAGAAATGATCAAGGTCCCTAGGACAAGATTATAACATAGGGATGGAGAGTTGATATACCCCTGAGGTAGGATGGTGAAAGTATATTGCTGACCTTGCCAGCTGAAGGCAAACTATTTCTGGTGGTCCTTAGTAACAGCTATTGAGAAAAAAGCATTTAACAGATCAGTAGCTGCATACCAGGTGCCAGGGGGATGCATTGATTTGCTCAAGCAGTGTTACCACCTCTGGAATAGCAGCTGCAATTGGAGTTAACCACCTGGTTGAGGTTATGATAATCCGCTGTCATCCTCCAAGACCCATCTGTTTTCTGCACAGGCCAAATAGGAGACTTGAATGGGGATGTGGTGGGAATCACCACCCTGCATCCTTCAAGTCCTTAAGAGTGGCAGTAATCTCTGCAGTCCCTCCAGGAATCCAGTATTGCTTCTGATTTACTATTTTGCTAGGTAGGGGCAATTCTAGTGGCTTCCATTTGGCTTTTCCCACTGTAATAGCCCTCATTGCACAAGTTAGAGAGCCAATGTGGGGATTCTGCCAGTTGCTTAGTATGTCTGTGCCATTTATATATTTTGGAACTGGGGAAATAACTACAGAATGGGTCCAGGGCCCCACTGGCCCCACTGTGAGATGGAACTGAGTAAAACTCCATCAATCACTTGACCTCCATAAGCCCCCACTCTGACTAGTGGACCAGAGTGATATTTTGGGTCCCCTGGAATTAATGTCACTTCTAAACCAGTGTCTAATCATCCCCAAAATATCTGATCATTTCCTTTTCCCCACTGTACAATTACCCTGGTAAAAGGCCGTCAGTCTCCTTGGGGAAGGCTTGGAGGAAGATTAATAGTATAGATTTTTGGCAGTGTAACAGGATTCTCCCCAAAGCAACCTGGCCTCCCCTTCATTCAAAGGGCTCTGGATCTGCAAACTGTTTCAAGTCTGGAAACTGATTAAAGGGCTGTGACTCTGTGTTTTTTGTAATTCAAGTTAAACTTCTGTTCACTTGATCTAGAACTCTTTTGTTTATACAGCTCAAACAAGAATTTAGTTGACTGCCCATCTATTGTATTTCTAGATATCCCATGATTTACTAGCCAAAGCCACAAATCTCTGTGAGTCATATAATTTTGATTCCTGCTTTGAGTTTGCTGTCTATTATAATAGCCACGTCTACCCTGTCTTTGGTGATCAAGTACTGCCACCTGGCTTCTGCCAACTTGGGATCCAGTAATCCCTGTTGCATTTAAGGATTCCAGCTCAGTGACAGCATTTCCTACAGTAATATCCGATCTACAGAGAAGTGCAACTACAGAGCTCTTCAGGGATGATGGTGCTAGCCCCAAAATTTACTTCTTACTATTCTGGTAAAAGGGGCATCCTCTGGACATTCCTGGGGTGTAAGAGCAGGCTTTGCATGATAAATCCACTCTGACATTCCAATCTCTCTAATCCTCTGGATCCCTTCATCTACATTATACCGGGAAGTTCTGGCATTTCATTCTTAGGTAATGTTAGTCACCTTTCAATCCATGTTTCAGCTAACCATCCAAACAAACTGTTGATACCTATTCTAACCCCTTGAGCTATAACATTGTATGCAGAATCTCTGCTTAGTGGGCCCCATCAGTAAACTCAGCCTGATCCAGACTTATATTCCTCCCACCATTATCCCAACCCTTAAAATCCATTGCCACACATATTTCCTTGATTTCTGTCTGTATAAATTGGAAAACTCACACAGTTCTTTTCGAGTATAACATACCTCCTCATGTGTGATACTTTGTATTGCACCTTTAGGGGGCTTTTGGGACTTTAGTCTAGTTATAGGTCTGGAAGAAATGAGGGGTGGTGGGGGTGCATCATGAAAAGAATTAGAAGTATCTTTCAAACCATTTGCTTCAGGGCATTTATTTGCTGTTTCATCTGGTGAAACAGGATTAATCACTCTGGGGCTAATCCCTTCAGGTGGAAGTTGAGTGGCCAATTCCTAAAGGCAGACTGGAGGTGGGGCAGCTATGTCCTCAGGGAAGACTATTACAGGGTTATCTAGAGAAGACTCAGCATGACCTAGGGTTTCAACCTCTCCACTGACATAATTTTCAATCCATATGTCACCATCCCATTTATCAGGTTCCCACTCCTTTCCAATCACTACCCTCACTTTAATGGCAGACACCATGCAAGATTGACATTTCAGTTTACATTGTAAAGTTGCTACTCTAACAATAAGTTTCTGAGTCTCATTTTTGGAGATCTTAAGTCTACGGCTACAGGAAATAAGATTTTCCTTCAGGACACTCTCCGAAATGTCTACATCTGTCAGGCGGCATGTAAGGTTCTTATTTGAAGACTTAAGCCCATCCCTTTCACTCATTAATATATACAGTGTATTTAACAACAACCAGCCAACATTTGTGTACTTCCTATTTCCACAAAACTTTGTAAAGGTGTCAAAAACATTATCCCCTAGAGCCTGACTTTGTACAAGCAATGCATCAGAAGACTCGAATGGTGATATTTTGACAATCCCTTTTGCCAACTCATTCCATGTATTGGCAAAGTCATTCTGATTATGGGAATCAGAGTCCTTAGTGCCTTTGAGTCTAGTCAGAGTAGAAAACCATTCATAAAAACCCATTTTTAAGATTCTGTTCCTTAAGAACCACTCCTGGTACCAAGTTGTATTAGTTGGGGTTCTCTAGAGAAACAAAATCAACAGAAACACGCACAAATATAAAATTTATACAAGTGTCCCTCGTAACCATGGGAACTTAGAGTCCAAAATTTGTATGGTAGGCTGTGAAGCTGACAATTCTGATGGAGGGTCTGGATGAACTCCACAGGAGAGGCTTACCAGCCGAAGCAGGAAGAGAGCTTGTCTCTTCTGAATCTTCCTTAAAAAACTTCCAGTGATTAGATTAAGCATCACTCATTGCAGAAGACACTCCAGTCCCCTTGGCTGATTACAAATGGAATCAGCTGTGGATACAGCAGATATGATCATAATTTAATTCTATGAAATGTCCTCATTGCAACAGACAGGCCAGCACTTGCCCAACCAGACAAACAGATACCACCTCTTGGCCAAGTTGACACATGAACCTGACCATGACATTAACCCCAAAGCAAATAAAAGAAGAGAAACAATAAAGGTTAAAGCATAAATAGACTAACAGGAGAACAATAAAACAATAGAAAGAATCAACAAAACTGAAAGTTGTTTATTTGAGAAAATTAATAAAATTGATGATCCCCTAGCTAGACTAACAAAGAAGAAAAGAGAGAGGACATAAATCAGTAAAATCAGAAATGAAAAGGGGGTTGTTACCACAGATCATGAAGAAAGTTTAAAAAATCAAAAGAGAATATTATGAACAACTATATGCTAACAAGCTAGACAACTTAGATGAAATGGACAAATTCCTAGAAAGACACAAATTACCTATACTGACTTGAGAAGAAATAGAAGATCTAAACAAACTAATGAGAAGTTAAGAGATCCAATCAATCATCAAAAATCTTTCCATAAAAAAAAGAAGGAAAAAAAAAAAGCCCAGGATCTGATGCTTCACAGGATAATTTTATCAAACTTTTCAGAAAGAACCAACACCAGTCCTACTCAAACTTTTACAAAAAATTCAAGAAAAAGGAATACTGCTACTAATTTTATGAAGCTAATATCAACTCTAATACCGAAATTTGATAAAGACGGTACAAGAAAAGAAAACCACAGACCAATCTCACTAATGACCATAGATGTGAAAATTGTTAACAAAACACTAGCGAATTGTATCCAACACTATATTAAACGAATTAGACATTACGATCAAGTTGGATTCATGCCAGGAATGCAAGGGTGGTTCAACATGAGAAAATCAGTCA